>CM042314.1:29652405-29807405 GCA_023566125.1 Zingel zingel
AAGACACATAGTGAGAAAAGGTGGACATGGTAAAAAGGAGAATGTGAACTTGACAGCTTCTTGAAATGCTAATGCTGCTGTTAAGCAGCCCACTGAACAATGAGAAATTGCATTAACATCTCACAGATAGGAGTATCAATATGAAAAAAACACCACCCCTGGTTTTATCTGAACACATTATAAATGAAAAGAAGTACCACAGTGCCATCAATTAGGTCTAATGTAAACAACATGCAAGTCAATCTTTCCTGGTTGAAAGTGACGGAGAGGCTCTCAGCATTACTCCTGGCTTTTGTTAGAAACAATGTATTGAAAATTACTAATTATTTGTAAAGTCAACTCACATTTAGCTCAAAGACACATACATACCCCACAAGACATGCTACCAGAGGTCTTTACACAGCTCCTTGATCCAGAACACAATCAATGCAACATACAGTATTGTATAGAGGCTTGGTTACCTGGAACTCACTTCCAGCTGAGATTGCTAAAGCGCACAATAAAGCAAGCTTTAAAAAACAAGTAAAGCAACATCTAAGGGCATTACACCTGTAACCATATTTTGTAACTACATTTTGTACTTTTTATGTACAGGAATATTTACATGTATACGAATATGTTGTAAGATTTCACTTTTGTATACTCAGTGCTTATGAACTTAGTGTAATATATATAAGTGTATATGAAGGGGAATATGTATAATTATTAGGGATGCACCGAATCCAGGATTCAGGTTTGGATTCGGCTGAATATTGGGCTTTTTGACGGGGTTCGGTTTCTGACGAACATTTTCAAATTATTTTTCAAATTAAAAATAAACACTCCTCCTCCTTTGTAGACACACTATTATATAATAATAATAATTATATAATATAATAATGCCAGCTGAACACTTATTATTATTTTTGATCATGAACTGGGATCATTCAGTTGGTCTTACACACAGCCTACTTCTCCAAACGTCAGGCGGCTCATTCTGAAGGCAGGTCCCTATTTTATTTGGGTGTTCATCTTCCCCCCAGACTGAGGTCAGCAGTGATCTGGCTGCTAGGTGACCTCTGACCTCTCAGTGCTATATGTCTAGTTAGATTTACCCCTCAAGACTAACCGTGAACATTGTAAATCCCGGCCCTTATGACCCACTGTACAAGGCTCTAAACCAGGGGTGTCAAACTCAGTTTCTCAAAGGGCCAGACTGGAAAATGAGAATCACATCAAGGGCCGGACATGTATAGTTTATTGACATTATTTCATTTAATCGGAAAAAGTAAAATATACAGTATTTGACTGTATTGTTTCATGTCTTATATAGCCGTTAGCAGTTAACCATAGTCCTTATAAATCCACCAGAGTTTAGAACGCCAACACAAAGAAAGAGGAAGGGGACGGACATCCGGCGGAACCTCCGGCTGCACCTGAACAATCCTGTAAATGAAATGTCGTCCATATATACCACGTTCTGGGTCACATGCATCACCAGAAGAGTTGCAACATAACAGGTGATGTTACCCCAAACTACGATCATTTTCTAAACCTAACCAACTCGTTTTTGTGCATAAACCTCACCAAACTGCGACTATTTCACAACATTAACGGCTTGTTTAAAACCGTGACCATTACCTTCTCTGGTTTAGATACTGTATGTGGATGGAAAACACTCCTGTGGTTCGCATTTCCTGCCACCACTAGGGGGCTCTGATTTATGAAACGCTCCTGTGGATCGATTAAAGGGAATAAACAACCTATATCGTTACATGGTTTGGAGGACTTGTTGCTTTTGTTCAGAAAACGGCAAATACATTTTTTTTAAAGTTCATGTGAGCTGATGTACTGATAAACTGAGTCATCATATCTCGCCTGTAAATAATAGTTCCTAACTGAAGGTCCACTGCGCAAACTCCCTCCATCCTCCATCGAGAACAACCATAAAATACAGTTTAAAGCTCTGGATTTAGTAAACTAGTGGATATTGAGTTAGGATTGTTTGTCAAATTGTAGAATATGATTTGAATTTGAGCCGATCCATTAGGTTCAAAACAGGCTTGGGCTCAGGTGGTAGAGCAGTAAATACAGTCCATTTACATGTCAAAGCACGTGTGTCAAACTCAAATTTTAACCCAAACCCCAAATCAATTGAGGTTCACAATAAATTTTGGCCCGCCTAGTTGTGCGCCAAACCAAAAAGACGGGAAAATGTTTACAAACTCCAATTACGCGCCACTCAAAGCCGAATTTGGCAGAATTGCCGACTTTGAGACTCTAACATTCCCACAGAAGTAGAGAGTTTTCATATTCAGGCTGTGAAGCATGTTGCTGTGAGTCGGCTGTGTGATAGCCTACGTTTATTCTAAAATTCTTAAATTCTATGACTCACTTTTTTGCTGACTTTTTTAGGGCTTTATGTGGACTAAATTGAAAGAGCTAAAGGAGACATGCAATAAGAGAGTCAAATATATTTGATTTATTCCGATTAAATAAAATCATGTCAATAAACTCTACATGCCTCATGTGATTCTCGTTTTCCAGTGTGGTCCTTTGAGAAACTGAGTTTGACACCCCTGTGTTGTAGAGTTGAATCAGTGAAGGATTTTGGTACTGTTCATGTTCATGAGCACAGGAATCCAGAATTAAGACAGCTTGCTCAGCCATAGATGGATTCTCACGCTCCTTCAGACCTGAAAAACCAGGTGAGTAACTTTCAAGATTCACAATAAAGGAAATTAATTAACACCGAGCTGGAAAAACACACTCAACTAACCACAGCCAAGACTGTGTCATCTCTACTCATCTGAGGGCCGTCTTTGGGACTGAACTTTTCTTCAGAGCCCAACTCTTGCATCTTATTTTTTTTTTTTCACTTAAATGCCAAAGTGATTTAATGAAAACTTTAACCGGAGTGGCCACTAGCTTTTACATCTTAATTAAATAAAATGTATGCATTGTTTTTCAGGCACAAAGGATGTGGTTCATTTTTAGATGAACCGACCACCCCACCCTCCCGCATCAATGTATTTGTTTTATAGCTCTTTATTTGTATTATAGATTCAGGACCGCTTTGTAAAAAGTAGATCCATAGTAAATGTACATTACTTTCTTTTTATGTCCTGGAGGCTTTTTCTTTTTTCTCATACTCTGGAAGGAAAGTATCAGTATGTGGTTTTGAGCATTATAAAACAGTATTCTGTTCATGTTGTTATTAAAAGAACTGTATCACAAATGAGGGAAAAAATCCGACAGACATCACATTTGGGCCACTTATAACTGCAGTAGCATAAGGGCTAATTACAGCCAATAGATAGTGTTGCATTTCAGCATGTTGATGTCATCAGGACACTCATTTTCATGTTTCTCATCCGTACAGTAGCTGCTAGGGCAGCAGATAATTTGAGGGTGACCCTTGTTATCTGACGGCAGGAAGTTGCTGCCAAAAGGTTTGCTACTTTGTATGAACACAAAAGTACCCGTCCAAATGCATAACTGCCTCTGCTTATCTTAATTCCAAATAAATCACATACTTTTGTTCAGGTTTTAAAACGATATTGCTACATAAATGAAAGTTCAACAAAGTAAAATCGGCTGCATTTCCATAAATTTCCCTAATGGAGTTATCCCTCTCAGACAAAGGACCAAATTTGCCGGATATTGTTGTGTTTCTGCCTTTCATCCCAAGCTCCCTGATTTTCATATAAAAGTCTTTTTTTTCGGAGGCACTCAGTGACTTGGCAGACAATACAATGCTAGTCAAGAGCAACGCTGACTATGGATATTCATTTATGGCCTGATTTTTGAACAGCACTTGGAAAACAATAAAATATTCATCAACAGAATACAAATAGGCTGGCTGGAGAAGAAGCTGTACTGTACAGAGGATGCTTAGGCTTGTCAACTGCTGCAGCAATCTTTGTGTTCGCTTTCATTTTATTTTAAAAACTGCTAAATGTCTCACTATCCTTCGTACATGCACTTTTGCTCTCACAAGTGATTTACACATTTTCATATATAGTACATGCAGTAAAGGAAAGCTTGGTGCCATGTAGTGTATGAGGTTTCCCTCAACAACACATTTCATAGAAATCTAGCCAATAATTCTACAAGGTATAGTGCGTAGTTTCTGTCGTCCACATGATACAAGCCTTCTGTGATCGCGCATCCCCCACCTCTCCTCCACGCAGTTGCAAGTATCCATGGAGGACACAGAGGATTAAAAAAACATGATGGGCTCTTCAGAAGAGCTCGTTATCTCATTACAAACCATCCTCCGGGGACCATGAATACCTACAGCAAACTTCACAGCACTCTGCCTTACCTCAATATCTCGCTCTGGACCAAATTGTTGGATGGATCAACAAACTGAGCAACATTTCCATTGACTACATTAAAGTGGTGGTGAGGTTTAGACAAAAAAAATTGATTAGGTGTGATTCAGGTCATGCTTATGTTGACTTTTGGGACATTACAAGAACATTGACATGGGACAAAAACAGCTCCTCCCCCACCATGCTTCTGAAAATAATAAGTGATGACTTCCGTAGCGTACACGTACATCCGGCCTTGGCTCATCTTCTTCATCTTCTGTTGAGTTTTATGGCGGTTGGCGTCTGTGTGGCATTACCGAAATCTGCTAAACTGTCCTTGCCCCATCTAAAAGCCTAAGAGGTGCAAGATGGTAATGTTCCTGAATGTAGTGCATGTGTGAATAGTGAAAATAACTAGCGGTGCCTGTAAGGTTATCCCAGTAATTTATCAGGAACCATGTGTGAAAGAGGCCCTAGCCACCGGTGTCGAGTGGGAAGCCAGTGAGGGAACATATCCTTCCCTGAGAACATACACAGCTAGCTGTCTGAGACATTTCCATGTAAACATTTTGTTATTGTTATTACATGTAAAGGTTGATTGACAAGTGCATATAACAATTGCATATTATACCAGTTGTTATGTAGATTTCTATTTTTCTGGACTGGATATTGACTGGATACAGATGACAAAAAATCCATCTGATGAAGAATGAACGTGCTTTCTGAATTTCAGAGGCCTATTTCAAATCATCCTGATTATGATACATTGTCGTGCTGGGTTATAGCAATAATATTAAAGAGACAGTTTACCCAAATTACACAAATAACAAAAAGACCCACTGCAAAAATTACAGTTGATTTATTACATTCAATGTTACTTAATCACTGGGCAACAATTCGAGTTTAGAATAGTTCTGGTACCTCTGGCACTCCGAAACAAATTAAACCACCCCAATGCACAATACATAATAAATCCTACCTGATATTTAAATATAAGCCAAATTCTGATATATCAGATTAGACTTCATTTCAATTTCATAAATTTAGATTTAATGTAAGTCTGAATATACTGACAGGTTAAGACTTAATAAAGGTTTTGTGCAACAGATTTAACACTTAAACTTTGATTTGAGATGACTTCAGATTTCCTTCTTAACCTTGACGCATTTTATGAGATTTTGCATCAGGTCAACAATCCAAATGGTGCTAATAGCAAGGGGCATTATTTAAAATGGTAGTACATATCTGTGAATTTATAATAGTGGGGGTGGACCTGGTTAGTTTAACTCAACCACCCGATGAACGGCTCTTTTTGTCTCTCCCCGCCCCCTAGCTATATAGTTAGAGAATATTAAAGATCCAAGACAAAACTGACAGAAGGGTGGGACTCAGAGAACGAGTTTCAATTAAAAATCAGCCTGCTACTATAACACCAAGGACAGTGTCATGGATTTTTCAATACACAGTACAGTCAGGCTACTGATATTTCAGAGCCGTGGTCGGGGCCATAGATTCTAACTTGCACAAACCTCAGTCAGATAAAAGATCAATGAGTCACGCAGACTAAACTAACATATTAAACTAAACAACCCCTCTGCCCCTTCACTGTCTCTGCTACTATGGGATGGAGAGGGGGGAAGGCAGTTTAACAAGGGGAAAGCATTTTGATCATTTTGCTAACAAGCCTACTGCTAATGGCAATACCTAGACTAAGTACTCCCTTTACAAAAAGTTGCATGTGGACAAAAGTCTTGTTCCTATATGATACCGACGTTTTAGAAGCTGTTAGCTGTTAGTCATATACTAACATAAGTTTCATTTTTGTATCTGCTCACTGGCAGAGAAACAGCAAAATACAAATATGATGATATTCAAATTCCATCATTTTGTAGTTGTTTTTTCACAATGAATTTGTGTGTTAAAGAACTGTTTGAAGTAACATGTTTTTGCAGATCTGACAGCTACCCTGTAAGAGACTTATAGAATAGCATGGTCCTTCTATAGACAAAATTCATATACAAACTGTTTTATAGTTTATGTTCTGGTCCCATTTGGTTCAGTTATTTCTTTGCTTCTTTAGAGATGAGATAAGCCTGGAGCTATTTGTTTCTCTCTTCATTATTTGCATTATCACTGCTAGAAAATGTGTGGCGTTGCATTGTTTACATGAATGAACTAAAGATTGTATTGTTCTATATTGTATATACTATTGTGTATAATTCCTTTACTAGTTATTACCAGTGGGTGTATTATCTGATACACCAGATACATACAGTAAGTGTAATAAGTAGTTGTTTAAGTCACGTTTATAAAGGTAGGTTAAGTTTTCCCCCTCTTTGTCTGAGAGGATGGCAGCTTCCTTAAATCACTTTTTTTCTGTAATCGTTTGTTGAGAAATGTCCTATTGGCTTAGCAAGATGTTTTTTGTTCTTGCAGTTGTCTGCATTTTTTCTCAAAATTGACAAAATATGTGTTGTACTAAATTTTAATTGCTAATGTATGTATTACTAATTAATAATTCAAATACTGAAAATTTAATAGGAAACCATGATGAGAACATGTCACACTACCGGTCTGATAAAAAAACATTAGCCTGCGATGAGCAGAAGAGAATACGGCTCGAAAAAGAGGGAGGATCTTGTATTCTCTGGGGAAGCTGGAAGTGTGTGTGTGTGTGTGTGTATGTGTGTGTGTGTGTGTGTGTGTGTGTTGGGGGGGGGGGGGTTCGGGGGTTCCTGGTTAACTGGATTGGGAAAGCAGGGAGAAGGGTGGAGTCCAGCTGGAAACGAAACAGATACGTACCCACAAAATAACAGGTGCCCCCCTCCCAACCTCAGCTGGTGCCACCACGAACCTTGAACTCTGACTTGACCTTGTCTATAAAGGCCCCTCTCTCTGTCTCCGCCTAGGTCTCTCACCCTTCCCCCTTTTTTTTTCTCCCGCTGTCGCTCAGCCTCCCCCAGTGAGTCTTCCTCAAAGAGCCAAACAGTACTTCAGGGTGGCAGAGAGACAGAACCGAGAGGAGGGAGGCACAAATGTTACTGTACTTGCTGTGGCGTAAACAATTTGAAAATGAATAATGCTTTTGGAGTCCCTTGAGACACTTATGTCTTTCTCACTTTCCCTCTCTCTCTCTCTCTCTCTCTCTCTCTCTCTCTCTCTCTCTCTCTCTCTCTCTCTCTCTCTCTCTCTCTCCCTATTTATGAGGGAGGTGTGGGGTGAGTCTGAATTAGCATAAAGGAACAAGCACAACAACAGCAGACACTGAAAGAGCTAACCGGTGGGTGGATTAAGTATGTCATTGAATGGGGTTTTGTTGTAAATGATGGGGTGGGGTAGGACCTCATCCCCATCTGGTCTTTTTAAAGAATACCTTGTGGTAATTACCCCCCAGACAGCATTGTGGAGCGCCCGGGCCGTCCAGCCAGGTGCCTGCAAGCCCCGCTGCGTGCGGCCATTCACTGGCACTGCACACTGCCCTGCACAAAATGGACCCAAGGTCACCACCTGATTTTTTTAGACTCCCACTTTACAGGGTTTTAAATACATACACACCCAGTGCCGCCTGGAGCCTAATCCAAACATCACAGGCTGTTCTCATGAACCATTCGCACGTATAGCTACGAAAAGTAATGCACTAGAATTTGAAAATGTACCACGTATTTATTTATGTATGCAGCACAATGACTGCGGATAAGAGCGTGATCTGCGGCTTTCAAGAAGATAAGGGGAAAACTATAGACTTTCACCCAGGAAACGGGTGTTCGTGTCCCGGGAATACTACATAAGGGGCCTATGTTTTTACCCAAACCACAGTCTTTTTCTAATCTTAAATAGTCGTTTTGGTGTCTAAACTTAACTGTCGTCGTCGCTTGATGGTCTCCTTTTGTCGGCTAAACTCGACTGTCACCTCACGGTGCCCTGTAGCCGGCTCACAGTTACCTTTTGCCAGCTAAATTCAACTGTAAAGAACACTAAACTTAACTGTCATGTGACCGGTTGTGACATGACCAGCTGGCACTTGCCCTAATTTTGTAGGATATCATATGAATTGTTGTGCATGCGTTTTTCGTACGATATCATACAAACCCGTTCACCAGGACCAACATTTGTGAATGCAAACAATGGAAGTTGTGAGATTTTAATATCTTCAGTGTTTTCCCTAGGTTTGTGGAAGACTTAGGTGCACATATTTGGCAATGGTTTAAGGGGTCCTTCCTCAAGAAAATTTTACTTTTTTCACATCATTGTGGACCATTATTACTACCATATCTGTGTCTAAAACGTTGGGAAAGCAAATAATACATAAATAACGCTCAAAAAGCTTAAAGGCAAAACTTGCTAAAGAAGTCCACCGGGGACCAACTACAATCATTAGATCTGAGAAAAGTCAATTAGTTAGTTTTGATGCTCACATTGATTTTACATTAATTCGGCTTAGGTGGTGTCCAAAACAGCTTGGGTACTGAACCCAGATTCTGGATCCTTTTCTGTCAACAGATATGTTCAAACTGGTCATAAACACAGATAGAAACAGTGCAGTCTGAAAGAAGCCACTGCATTGTTGTAACTGCTGCAATAGTGATTTTTCAGGGCGTGACAATAAATCCAGGGTCTCTTTAGAGTTCCCCTCTCAGCTCCCTGGAGAGCTGAGTTTGTTTGGCTGCCCTCCTTCAGAAAGGAAAGTGTATGCTCACCACTCTTGACCCTCTTAAGGGAGAAGACAAGTCCAGAGAATGGCTCTGATAAAACTCCTGAGGGGGATCCTATGGTTCTTTATTTTCTTCCTTTATTTCTGTAACTGTTGCTTATGGACATGACAGGGATTGTTATTGCTTGGTATGACTGGGGACAGGGCTCCTTTCTCCACAACTGCTCTATATGTTGTCTTTTAAAAAGCTGGGAGGACATTCTGGCATTTGGGGGCGTTCAAACTCCTTTTGTAAACTGGTTTAAACACTGTATAGGAATCACTTAAAGTTGCTACTTCAGTTGTATTTAAAAGGTTAGGGATCTCTAAAGTGAGTGACATCAAACATTATCCTAACTTTAACCAAAACAGCCAAAGCTGAACCAAACCAAATTAGGGGTAGGCAAACTGGATATATTAAATCAAAATATAGATTTAAATGATTTATTTTACACTTGTTTGTTTTATAGAAGATGATATGAAATTGTCTGTATTTTGTATATTATCTACAATTAGGGCTGGGTATCAAAGCTCAGTACTGTTTTTGGTACCAACTGAAATATGTCTATAAACCTTTAAAAAAGAAGATAAGATATGATATCATATGATCACTGTAAACCTTTGATGTAAAGTTGCAGCTAAAATCTTACTGTTTTAAAGCGTAACTCTCGCCAAAATGCAACCTAGGGTCTTTTTGTGAATGTACCCGAGTCAAACTTTCGTTTAAAAGCATAATTAGGACGGAAGCGTCACTTTTAAGATGTACCGTATTCTCGTTTTTCAGTCAAATGGCCTTTTGAATGGGAGTGCTAGAGGCACCACTAAGAAGGCTCGACACAACATGAGACTTTGCTCCAAGTATAACCAGGGGCTCTACACCTTAACGAAAGCATTGACAACATTGGTTGTGTTCACAGAGTTTACTAAAAAGAGGTTTTGAACAACTCACGTTAGCAGTTGTTCTTCCGGTCTCCGTCTATCGAGCCAGTCAAAAATAGCCGAGGGAGGAGAGTAAAGATGGAAAGCTCCTAAAGCTTAGTTCCATATAAATGCACGGATAATTTGTTGTTTTGTCGTTACAATATTGACCTTGTAGTTGAAAAAGGAGCCTCATATAAGAATGACATTTCCTCCTATCGAGTCCGTTCATTGGCATTCTGAGATCGCTAACTGCTAATGTGAGTTGCTCAAAACCTTTCTTTTTAGTAAACTCTTAACACAAACAATGTTGTCAATGCTGTCGTTAAGGTGTAGAGCCCCTGGTGATACTTGGAGCAAAGTCTCATGTTGTGTCGAGCCTTCTTAGTGTTTTAAAAATAGCTATTTTGAGGCTAGCATCAAAGTGCCCCTAGCACTCCCATTCGACTGAAAAATGAAGATACTGTAGATCTTAAAAGTGGCGATTCCGTCCTAAATATGCCTTTAAACGAAAGTTTGACTTGGGTACATTCACAAAAAGACCCTAGGTTGCATTTTGGCGAGAGTTACGCTTTAATGTGTTACAGGATCATACTGTAAATGGCAATGCATTTTGGGAGAAAATAATATTACAGCACTATCTGTGAATGTTACAGATTACAGGTATTTACTGTTAATACCAATGCAATGCAAGGAAAAGGCTGGAATTACACTGCAGTCAGTTTATTACTGTAAATTCAAATAATACAGTAAGAAACTGTCTATTTACAGTAAAATACCTTACATTTTAAAAACAGTATGCATACTGTAAATAAACAGTAGTTTTCTGGCAAAGCTGCTGCCAGTATATTGCTGTACATTTATGGTGAAAAGTTTTACAGTGTATGATATACTGTATATCTATATTGTGAATTATATCTACCTAGTCTTTGAACAGATAGATGCTGATTTAATACAAATGTTTCATTCAATGTAATTGAGGCAACAGTCTTGTACAACATTTGACAATGTTGGCTTCTTGTTTCAATTAATTTAATATTTTTTTAGATATCAAAAATAGTATTGGTTTGGTATTAATACCAAAACTCATGTATCATATCAGCAATTAAATCAAAAAATGACGCCCAACCCCATGTACAGTACACAGCCTGTGCATGGCCATCAGCATGTGCCTTTTTTCTTTTAGAAATGGATCCTTTGTAGAGCATAAGTCAATAACCTTTACACTAGTCTATACATGCAAAGGAGCAATTGATTATTTTTGAATACACTAAATCACATGCTGAAGTACGCTGCCACATTATATGTGATTGTAGAGTAGCTTAAGTAGTTTTGGTCCGTAGCCTCCCAGTGGTGAGCGTAATGCCGTTTGTGATTACCAGTGCTGCCAGTGAACAATAGGTGCTTGACCTTTGCCACTGAAACATATAGAAGGTCCCTGGGCGCTCATTCATCATCTTTTCAGCTTTATTCATGAAGCCAATACAAACAAATATAGAGCAGTCAAAGGCCTTAGCTGTGCTAAACCAGGGAATAGGATTCGGCTGCATAGTATGGTGGGGCCAAGGTAAAACTGTTTTTTGTTGTGCTCATACAAAGACTTATTTGAAATGTCTGCGTGAGATTTGAATCTGTATATACACTCTGTCTATTAGGTACACATAGCTAAAACTAATGCAGGAATTAACTTGTACCCTAATATATTCTGGTCTGAAAGGGCTTTATGTTGAAATGTTAACTTTATGTTAGTACGCTACTTGTATTTACCCTGTATGTATCTGTTTTTTTGTTAAATTGTAAATATTATACCTGTACCCTTTTTGTACATATTTTGTGTTGTGTCAGCACTAGGAAAGTGTTTATTTAAAATGTGTCTGAATAATCCTATATTGGATGGGCCATATAAGCGGCCAGTCACAAAAATAAACAATTCACTCATTCATTCATTCATTTGTTCATTCATTCATTTGTGCAGTCTAATACAACAGTCCTATAATAAATCCTCCTTTGAATGTTCCCTTGCATTGATTCAACTGTATTGCACATATTATATATTTTTTGCACATTCTGCACTCAATTCATTCAGCCTTCTTTTATTATGTTAAAAAGCTTGTTTGTATATATTTTTTTCTGTATTCATTGTTTATTTCATATTAATGTTTAATATGTTTCTTTGTTTATGTATGCATCAACTACCAAGGCAAATTCCTTGTTAGTGTAACTTACTTACACTTAAATAAATCTTATTCTGATTCTGGAGGATGCAGTTTGTGCTGCTGCTGAACGGTTCTGTGTAATACAAAGTTGTGTTTCTGTCATTTAGCTTACAGTCATTGATATAAATGGGGTGGACACAAAGTCATAGAAACACCTGTCAGTTTAACACAACAGGGTGAAGAGCTTGAAGAGCTCAAGTTTAACTGCTGATTATGTGTTTGAAATGAGTATTGGTTCTTTGGGTATCTGCAAAGATTCTCTGTAGTTATACATAGTACATTTCAAGTAGCGCCGATGGTATGAAATGGTACACACTTCTTGTCTCCTACATGGGTGTTTAGTGAACGTCATGTGGATGGAGTAACATTAGATATTTACACAGCTAAAAGCCATATTTAGCATTATGAAAATTAGTTGTGTTATTGCATTCGCACACGTTAGATAGAAACAGGTCTCAAACAAAGTTCATTTTCTCCTGATGTGTCCATCTGATTAATGCCATTTTAGTGTCACAGTGTTCTAGAGAAGTGTGGCTTGTTGAAGAATGGCTCCAATATTTACTTTAATGACTATACGGGGCAAAAGAATCGGTTGTATTCTGCACTCTAAAAAATATCTCATATTAACAGCTGTATATTTGAATATAAACTGAATCACAGCTGTATTTCTGTTTATTTACAATTTTAAATGCATTATGGGACCTTGATCTGTCTCCGACAACTAGCGTAGTGATCTATTCACAACACCGATGTATCAGAAATTATTTAGCAGCACTTGGATTTGCGAGAGTCAAAAGTCACAAAAAGTTTTCAAAGCGTTGAAAAAAGCGCTGAAACCATCCATCCATCTATCTTCGTCCGCTTATCCGGTATCGGGTCGCGGGGGTAGCAGCTCCAGCAGGGGATCCCAAACTTTCCTTTCCAGAGCCACATTAACCAGCTCCGACTGGGGGATCCCGAGGCGTTCCCAGGCTAGGTTGGAGATATAATCCCTCCACCTTGTCCTGGGTCTTTCCCCCGAGGCCTCCTCCCAGCTGGACGTGCCTGGAACACCTCCCTAGGGAGGCGCCCAGGGGGCATCCTTACCAGATGCCCGAACCACCTCAACTGGCTCCTTTCAACGCAAAGGAGCAGCGGCTCTACTCTGAGCTCCTCACGGATGACTGAGCTTCTCACCCTATCTCTAAGGGAGACGCCAGCCACCCTCCTGAGGAAACCTATTTCGGCCGCTTGTACCCTGGATCTTGTTCTTTCGGTCATGACCCAGCCTTCATGACCATAGGTGAGGGTAGGAAAGAAAACTGACCGGTAGATTGAGAGCTTTGCCTTCTGGCTCAGCTCTCTTTTCGTCACAACGGTGCGATAAATTGAATGTAATACCGCACCCGCTGCGCCAATTCTCCGGCCAATCTCCCACTCCATTGTCCCCTCACTCGCGAACAAGACCCCAAGGTACTTGAACTCCTTCACTTGGGGTAAGGACTCATTCCCTACTTGGAGAAGGCACTCCATCGGTTTCCTGCTGAGAACCATGGCCTCCGATTTAGAGGTGCTGATCCTCATCCCAGCCGCTTCACACTCGGCTGCGAACCGATCCAGTGAGTGCTGAAGGTCACAGGCCGATGATGCCATCAGGATCACATCATCTGCAAAAAGCAGCGATAAGATCCCCAGCCCACCGAACTGCAACCCCTCTCCACCCCGACTACGCCTCGATATCCTGTCCATAAATACTACAAACAGGATTGGTGACAAAGTGCAGCCCTGGCGGAGGCCAACTCTCACCTGAAACGAGTCCGACTTACTGCCCGAAAACCCGGACACAGCTCTCGCTTTGGTCGTACAGAGATTGGATGGCCCTCAGAAGGGACCACCTCACCCCATACTCCCGCAGCACCTCCCACAGTATCTCCCGGGGTACCCGGTCATACGCCTTCTCCAGATCCACAAAGCACATGTAGACCGGTTGGGCATACTCCCAGGCACCCTCCAGGATCCTTGCGAGAGTAAAGAGCTGGTCCGTTGTTCCACGACCAGGACAGAATCCGCATTGTTCCTCTTCAACCTGAGGTTCGACTATCGACCGAGCCCTCCTTTCCAGCACCTTGGAGTAGACTTTACCGGGGAGGCTGAGAAGTGTGATACCCCTTTAATTGGCACACACCCTCTGGTCCCCCTTTTTGAAAAGGGGAACCACCACCCCGGTCTGCCACTCCTTAGGCACCGTCCCAGACTTCCACGCAATGTTGAAGAGGCGTGTCAACCAAGACAACCCCTCCACACCCAGAGCTTTAAGCATTTCCGGACGGATCTCATCAATCCCTGGGGCTTTGCCACTGTGGAGTTGTTTAACTACCTCAGCAACTTCCACCAGGGAAATTGACGACAATCCCCCATCATCCTCCAGCTCTGCCTCTACCATAGAGGGCGTATTAGTCGGATTTAGGAGTTCCTCAAAGTGCTCCTTCCACCGCCCTATTACCTCCTCAGTTGAGGTCAACAGCGTCCCATCCTTACTGTACACAGCTTGGATGGTTTCCCGCTTCCCCCTCCTGAGGTGGCGAACGGTTTTCCAGAAGCACCTTGGTGCCGACCGAAAGTCCTTCTCCATGTCTTCTCCGAACTTCTCCCACACCCGCTGCTTTGCCTCTTTCACGGCAGATGAAAATGTTCTGTATTTTTGCCGTAAGTACACACATTTCTGTTTTTAATTAAGGGATAAAGTCAGAGTAATGAGCTTCTCCCCTTGGAATCAATCAGGACCTGCCACTGGCCTCCTAAAGAGGAGTGGTGGTGGAAATCCATGGGACACAGAGACAGGAAATGACTGTCAGCATCTGAATAGAATGCTTCCTGGTGTGCTCCCTCAGGAGGTTTTCCTGGCATGTCCAATTCTGTGTAGACTCTCGGACCGACGGAGGGATAACATATCCATTCTGGACTGGAAACCTTGGGCTGAATAGAGGGATCTGGGCTACCTTGTTTAGCCTGCTGCACCCATGACCTAGACCCAAATAAGCAGCTAAATGGACAGATGGATGCATGGCTGTTATTGTGCAGGTTTACAAAGGCAGAGCCTAAAACTGACATGAATGCTAACAGCATGGCTGTCTACGAACAGACAGGGATCAGTCTATAGGCGACCTCCTGTGAGAAGCAGCAACACTATTGATTCTTTATCAGAGCGGACGAGTTCACAGGCCAGCTGCTCACAGGGAAAGGTGTCATTTATCTGTTGTGACAAAATGCAGCCACTAAACACTGTCAATGTCCTGCTGCTTGTCTTCACAAATATCTGACCCTGTGGCATTCATCATACGCTCAGGAGTCAGCCGAGTGCAACGATGAACAAGTGACATACCTCTGTGCTAGAACCCCCGTCATAACTCACACATTGGCCAAAGGTCACAAAACAAGACACAACTGTTCATTTAGGATTCATTTTGGATTAAAAACAGCCATCTTCATCTTTTTAATTTTATTACATTTTCAAACCATTATTTAGTTTTTGTATAGAGCTTATCAGCGTGATTGCAGAAGTGAAAATGCCATTCATATTCTGCATGAGGATTTTGTTAATTATATTGACTATTAGCCAAGTCTAAACCATCCAAGGTAGACTTACCACTTTATATGACATTGTACTACATTTTTGAGTTAAAGAAAAAACAGAAATTAGGAATTATTTGACTATTACTTAAGATCAGAGGATGTTGAGTGAATCACAGACTGTCAAAGTTTAGTCAGGACACAGTTTTGAAACCATTTATAAAAAGAAATTAAAATGCTATGAAATTGAATGAAACACCCAAAATGTAATGGGAAATAATCTTATTAAATAATAATAATAATGAATAATAATATTTTTTTAAATGTTGTATGGCTTCTATACAATGTACATCCATATTATTTTTGGGCAATTTGGTTGAAAGAAACCTATATTTCTGATTAAAAACTTTGAAAACGGGTCAAATTTGACCCGAGGAAAACAGGAGGGTTAAGAACAACATGTTCGTGATGTCAAGGAGAAGTACAACACTACCCACAATCCTAAGCATAACTGCGACGTCTCTTATTGGTGGAGCTCTCTGTTTGCCATGGAAATGTTTACCGCACCCCTGAACCAGCTCTGCTGAGCTGCTAATACTGACGTCCAATGTACGGACGTCTGATCGTTTTTTGTTTTTTAAAATGTTTTTTTTTACAGCAAATCAAATGTTTTAGGGTCACGATTCATCTTGGATATGGTTGGCTTGGTTCCAGGCTTAAAAGTCTTCATACAAGCATTTAATGAAACGTCAATGCTGATATTGAATGGGGGAAATCACTTATGGAAACAGAGCTGTTCAAAAAGTGGTCTGAAGATCTGGATGGATGTGATGTGGAGGAACCTTGGTCACTGGGAATGATGAGACCTGGAGGTGAATGGGTGGAGGATGGTCACATCAAATTTGCCTGAAATGTCAACTGACATCAGCAGAGAGAACAAAATTAAAGTTTGAATGCAACGACGTGATTGGCTCTCCAAGATCGTGGCAAAAAACGATTAGTTTAACTGAAAGAGTGAACGCCCAGAGTCAGCTGATTAGGTCGGGACTAGTCTATATCCATGACCTTCCACTTCCAGGATTGCCGGATGTCCGTCCCCTTCCTCTTTCTTTGTGTTGGCGTTCTAACCTCTGGTGGATTTCTGAGGACTGTGGTTAACTGCTCCTCAGATCTCTGCAGGGTAAATCCAGACAGCTAGCTAGACTATCTGTCCAATCTGAGTCTGAATCTCTTTTTATGTTGCACGACTAAAACTACTTTTGAATGTATACATGTTCCACCAAAACAAGTTCCTTCCCAAGGCTATTTTGCAGAGGCACCGTGGCTCCGTCCAATCACAAGACGATTGTGAGGGAGTGCAGATGCACTTCTTGAATGCATTTCTCATGTAAAGACCGGAGTGAAGATAAACAGGTGTTTGTGAATGTAGACCGCTTCAGAGTTATCAGGTCCTATCAAGGGCGTAGGTTTTGTTTCAACATTTGGGGGGACACATTATAACTAGAGGGGTCTGGGCTTTCTCCCCTATAAAATTGTGGCATCAAGCACTTAATTTCCTGTATACTGGTGAATGTTTCTTCATCAATTTATGGTGCAAATGTTTTTATTTATGTAAATTACACGTGTTTCGGGATGGTTTTTGTTAGGAATTATGTACATCTCAACAACAAGTCTGTTAGAGAATAAGACATTTTAGTTTAAATCTACATAAATCTATCATTATTTTTCACTTCCTGTTGTAGCAAAGTAGACAGCTCTGGTTGTCTGTTTGGAGCCCCCTGGACAGTTATTTTTATGACTTTTGGGGAGTGGGTTGTCTTTCATATTTTTTTAAGGTGACTAATCTACCGCTTTTTTTGGGGGGGGGGGGGGGGGGCATATCCCCTGCATCCCCCCTGAAATCTACGCCTATGGGTCCTATCAACTTCCAGTGAAGTGGTGCGGTGTATTTGGAGGGCACGGCTGGGTGGAGTTGCCGGCTCGGTTGTGGTGCTCAGCAGAGGATAGGATAGACTGACAGAGTGAGCTAGTGACCTGCGGTGGAGGGTCCTAACATCTGCCTCAACAGACAGCCCTCCGCGGGGCCCTTCAGCTGATTATTGAATATTGACAACTGAGAGACATTCCTCAAGGGACAAAAGAGCTGAACAACGGGAGGGGCGGATCTTGGTGTCATAAATGTGTCAGGGAGCCCCAAGTATGTGTAATTGGTCCCCCTAAAACCATCATTAGTTCAGAAAACTTGTTTTACCATGGCCCCTCTACCCAAGGACATGTGCACTTTAGCTCATATTATTGTATTGTATTATATTATTGCAGACCATGGTCGGTTTTCATTCTGATATTGGTGTTAATTGGAGTCATTTTGGGTCCAGACGGGAATGCATAGTTTGGGTCCTGCCCAAACAACAAAAATGAAAATCCATAAAACCCTAGTTAGGTGACTTAATTCAATTTATTTTATGCAGTAATATAAATGTTCACTTTTTTAACAACAGTTTGTTGTATTTTAGGGACCGTTCGGTATTTATTGAATGGACCATTTGTTGAGGGGAGGGTATATGTTATATGGGTATAGTGTATACGTTTATTCCACATTGTTTAAACGGCGAAGTAGAGGAGCCTCGTTCACCTGTTTGGAGTTGGCTGGTGAATGTGACGCTCGTAACGGCCTTGCTGGATACACGTGACCCTTTTTGTGGATCTACTGATCGCTGTGCATTACTTTTTTTTCCGTGTCATTGGATTACGGCAAAATAATAATTTTTTTTAAAGTGTCTTAACGTTTTATGGTGTGACTGCACTTCGTTTCTGCGTTTGGAGAGGCATCTCAACAGACTGGAGGTCCAACACTGAGTGTTCACTGTTACATTTTAGTTGAATTTAAGTGTCGGGGCATTCTACCACCGTCTGTCTATTACGTTCCAAGACAGCTGTGCCGTGATTGGATTTCATAAGGGCGAATTGTTAAATTGTTACAATGTAATTTAAAATCTGCGTTAAAAATAAACATATATGTTTTGGAATATAATGTTCAGCCTCGGCAGCTTTACCTATGTGCTAAAATATACAATGACTGAGGAAGCCTAGTGACCAGTCCATAGCAACCAGTGTTGAATTGGTTATTTTCCAGTGTCCTTTGCCGAATGGTCTCAATGTTTTATTGTTTTATTTCATGTGAATACTAGTTTACTAGAGGAGTAACTTAGTATTTGAAGTAATGCAGTAATGCAGGAAGTGTGCATTTAGTTTCCATGTTTTCACAACAACGTCATGGCTGTAAAAAAGCAAATGGCATCTGTACATTTTTGCAAAGTGGAAACTAGCACATAAGGGAAGGGTCATACCTCTTTTTCAAATAATTTTGGAGGGTCATAGAAAAATTATTACTGGTGAGGGTCAGGTCTTTTTAGCCTAAAGGTCCCAAAACTCCTCGGGTGGCCCCTTAAATAAATAACATACAGTGTCCCTTAAGAATAACTGAGATTACTTATCCCAAGCATGTTTCAGGTCTCTGCATTATTATCATAGCATATTGAGATAAATGGCAGGCAATGTTTGAACTGAAAATGAAAACACACTTCAGCATGCTTTGGAAAAGGGTTGGTAGGAATCTTAAAATGTTTAATGAATGGGCGGAAACATCCAAATGCAGTCATTGTGTCCTTTAAAATGGACAGACATCACTTGCATATTAAACATATAGTCATTTATTTCCACATGAAATGATAAGGATTTGGTCTTTGACTCACAATCGACAAGCAGAACATTACACAATGTTTGATTCTTGCTGCCGTTTGAAGATCTATGCTTTTTAGGGGTTTGTTGCATTTCCCATTAATATATTTGATTTAACAGCACAAAAACTACATTATGATACGTGCCTCTCTTTTTTTTCATCTCAACAATGAAAATCTGAAAAGCTGAAATATGTTTTGCTATTTGCTGCATTGGATCAGCTCACCCTATTCTATAAAAATGCAGAAGACCTTTTGTATTCACATGATAACCGATGCATGTTGGCTGGTTCAGAGTGTTAATTAACAGTGAAACATTTTTGCAACAACAGCTGTGGCTTCACTGATGGAGTGCCATTTACTACAGCGAGTAAAATTATGCATGCACTACACTTAAAATAGTACAATTATACCTTGGTGGTAATGCTTAAAAGGTTGCGTTGGTTACACAGGCTGGATGTAATTAATGTTACTTAAAATGGCAGAGAGATACATCTCTGCCAAGGAAAACAGTTGTGATAAGCAGAATTCATAAATAATAATGTATTTACATCATGCAGAGTTCATTTACCCATGCAGGGCAGGGTCCAGGATTTTTTTAAGTGGGGTGGCACGGGGGGGACCAATAATAAGGAGGGGGGGGGCATTTTATCAGAATGCAGCATAGAAAATCTGCTTATATTTATAGATAAATATTTAGATGTATCTAGATCTTGGTCTTTGTTCTGGTCTTTCAGTTCACAAAAAAGTTATAATAACTCAACAACATAAATATGGGCGCCTGGTTAGCTCACCTGGTAGAGCTGGTGCCCACATATAGAGGTTTAATAATCGACGCAGCAGCCACAGGTTTGACTCCGACCTGCGGCCCTTTGCTACATGTCATTCCCCCTCTATCTCTCCTTTCATGTCTTCAGCTGTCCTATAGAAATAAAGGCCTAAAATGCCCAAAAGATAATCTTAAAAATATATATATATATGTTTGACATTATGACACCTGTCTGTCTTTTCCTAATATATTTTTTAATAGAAAGGGATGGTGTACTGTAGGCTTTTGCTTTTTTTTTCATCATTTGCTATCATCATCACAATTTTTTACCTACAGTAGTCAACAATCACGTACGTTATATACAGCACATATGAAAAGATAAGAGCACAAAAGAGAAATCAATGCAATTAAAGAGTAAATCAAATTCTATATATGATACTACAAGAAAAGAAGTATTGAGTATGCTGCACTGGATAGACTCCAAGTACAGTATGTATGTATGTCAGTTATGATACTGTATATATACGGTACATATACATATATCAAAGTGCACTTAAATAATGCATAACCCTACATACAAATACAAACAGGAATGCATTTATGTGCCTGTGCGTACACAAACAAAATATACATTATACATTGGCCCTGAAATGATCTCAAACCTCAGTGACATTTTAACCCTCTGAGGACAAAAGACACGCCAGCAAGTCCAAGTGACAATGTTTGACAACACTCCTACTCAAAAAGCGTTATTACTTTTCATTTTTGGCATTTATTTACTTTTTTATTCATACATTAAGCTTCTTGGTAGCACTTTATAATAACTATCCATAATTCATCATTTATTAAGCACTAGTTAACTATTAGTTAATGGTTTGTTCATCATTACTTATTAATTGTTCATACATAGTTCATCATGAGTAAAGCATTTGTCCACACAGTTATGAATGGTTTGTTCATAGTAAACCAGCCTATTAGTTAATGGTTTGTTCATCATTATTAATTAATTGTTCTTAACATAATTTATCATCAGTAAAGCATTTGTCCACACAGTTATAAATGGTTTGTTCATAGTAAATAAGCCTATCTTGAAAAATGTTTGTAAGTAGATGATTTATACTTGATAGATAATGAAACAACCATTTGTAAATGAAATAATTTTCCCATTATGAACCAGTTGCTAACTATTGCTAAATGCTTTGTTCATCATTTGTAAAGCATTGCTCCTATGTTAATTCTCATAAATAAAGCATTTGTATACACACTCATAAATGGTTTGTTCATAGTAAATAAGGCTCTCGAAAATTATGTTTATAAATAGAAGTTTGACACTTAATAAGTATTGCAAAAAACATTGGTAAATTAAATATTTTTTCCCTTTATAAACTATTTACAAACTATTAGTGATTTCATTGTTTATCATTTGTAAATCATAGTTCCTACATTCATTCTAATCAGTACAGCATTTGTAAATACAGTTAGTAAATGGTTTGTCCATAGTAAGTAAGGCCACTTAACTGTTTATAAATTTATTTTTTAATAATTCCTAAATTATGCATTAACCATTTGTAAATGAAGTCATTTTACCATTATTAACTAGGTACTCAAGAACGTAAAAGGTCGTTTAAAACTAGGAAGTTAATGATTAACAGACTATCTACAACTACATTTGTTCATGCCTTAAATAAAATGTTATGATTTAGAAAAAGGCCTAAACTAATAGCTGGGGTGTTAATACATCTGTTACAAATACTTACCAATAATGTAATTCAGGAGTTACTGCTGGTTAGTTAAGTATATTGTGTGAGCCCATCTAAAGTGAGCACTTTCTATACTTTACAAAGCATTTATAAATGAGTTGCAAAGGCTAACAGAACCTGGACACACACATGTATTGTTCTATTTGGACATGCCTTCAGAAATATGCCTACGGATAGTTAGTGTGTTAATGCATCTTTAACAAGCACTTACCAACACATCAACTCATGATTAACTCATGAGTTACTACTCATTAGTTGACTACATGGCGTGAGCCCATCTAAAGTGAGGACTTGCTATGCTTTACAAAGCATTTATAAATGAGTTGCAAAGGCTAGCAGATACAAAGAGACACGAGTAAAAAAAAGTATTTGTAAGCCTTATTATGATGTAGTAAGAATGTACATTTATGAAATAGGTCATAGTAGTGTTATGTAGTTGATATCAGTGTGAATTTGGACCAGAACCAGAAGAAAACTAGATTGTTAAGAGCCAGAATATTGAACATCAATAAAGAGACTAGGAAACCAGGACACCGTTTGAGAAGTGTATTAATATACACAGAAACATGGCATACATACAGATAAACACAGGTATGAAAAATAACAACTAAAATAATAAAGTGTGCACATAACAGAAACCCTTTTCAGTTCTATGAGCTCAACTGTTCTTTGATGACAAGAGTTCAGAGATGTTCAACGTTGGCGCCCATATGAGTTTGGTTTCTGTTTGTCCTACCACCATGAAGAAGGAATCCAGGGCAATCCGTCTAAGTTCAGAGTCTGGATCCTGTAGCTCACCACCCACCCGAACGGAACTGGGGACCTCTCAACCCTGGACGTCTCTGGGATCTGAAGAGTCTATGTGATCCAATATCCCTCTCTGGACCGGACCTCTCCTGTGTAGCGTTTCTCAAATCTCCACCTCCTCCACCTGTAGATAAGGCCAAATAATTTCTCTCAATTACTATTCAGTAATAAAATCAATTGCTTAGGTTACAATGAAAATAAAATCAGGTAATATTTTAGTTAATCCATATTGAAATATCTAAATCTCTATTCAGTTGTAAAACCGTTCTTAAATGTCTTCTCTTAGGTATCAAAAGTATATAAATCCCTTTCGGGTATTATTATTGGCAATAATAGGCAATTAATAGGCAACCTTTATACAAAAAATATTAGCTAAAATATTCCCATAACTTAAGCTAGAGTGTTGTAATCTAGAGGCATTGAGACATGCGTGCTTATTTATCCCTCCCTGTAATGGTAACAGTAGAAAGAATGCACTCAAAATTAGCTTCTTAAAGTTAGCTACTTCACCATAAACTCCAGTTAAACAATTAAACTCACAATTTGTACTAACATTCATTCAACAAAATACCCACAGCTATCAATAGTGTTGAAAAGCAACATTATGTTCCATAACCAATAGATAGCATCATTAGCCTTTTCACAGGCAATATGCAGTAGTCCGCTAGCCTTTTGTGACTAATTGCCCTATTAGCATATGAATACAGCACCTTAGCTAACCCGTTAGCTTTGCACTATTAGCACCGATTAGCATGGATGCTAGCGAACTCAAGGCCTAGTGCTTAGGAATGACTCACCTAACGGAATTCACTGCCTTTAACTACATCTCTATTCACAACAAGGCATAGCCAGTATTAGATAATATTTAGTATGTAGAATTGATTTAATTCACTAAATGTCGTTCTTTTTCTCTTACCGAGTGAATAACTACAGCCTCTTACGTTCCGATGCAGGCGCCGAAAGGGACGTGAGGAAACAGACGTAAATTTAGCGACCTAACGTAGCCTAGTTGATAGCTGATTGGTCAGCTCACGGATCCAAGTTCACCCATTGGCTTATTTATAAGCCCATCAAAGCTAACAATAATGACACCCCTATTTTATTTAATTTTATTTTGAGACATTCCTTTTGTTTTCCAAGTTATTAAAATGTGGTCAAAAGTAGTGGTAAGAGCTTTGGGAGAAAATAGTGGAAAATGATTTAGCTTTAACTTGGCTTTGATGGGCTTGTAAATAAGCCAATGGGTGAACTTGGATCCGTGAGTGTCAAACTTCTATTTATAAACATAATTTTCGAGAGCCTTATTTACTATGAACAAACCATTTATGAGTGTGTATACAAATGCTTTATTTATGAGAATTAACATAGGAGCAATGCTTTACAAATGATGAACAAAGCATTTAGCAAAAGTTAGCAACTTTTGCTAAATAAATAATGGGAAAATTATTTAATTTACAAATGGTTGTTTCATTATCTATCAAGTATAAATCATCTACTTACAAACATATTTTTCGAGATAGGCTTATTTACTATGAACAAACCATTTATAACTGTGGACTAATGCTTTACTCATGATGAACTATGTATGAACAATTAATAAGTAATGATGAACAAACCATTAACTAATAGTTAACTAGTGCTTAATAAATGATGAATTATGGATAGTTATTATAAAGTGCTATCAGCTTCTTTTGTGAGCCCAAGACTTTTGTAAATTCATTTCAAGCACAAAAACAATTGAGTGGAGGTATGTTTTTACAAGAGATTTGAGAAATATTTCCGCTTTAGGGCCAAAATGATCTCTTTATACATTGCTCTTTTTGGGCATCACTATACAGAAAGCTGAGTTTGTTCTGAACAATTTGATATGAAACACATGAGCTATACGCAAAGACCCTTACAGTTTTTTTTAATTGCTTTAGCACTATTTTGAAAATAGGGACCGTTTTTTCAAAACACTACATCCAATCAACAGAACATCTCAGATCCTTCGCAAAATGAAACACTCTTGCAAATAATATACACAAATTTATAAAAAAAACATATTTTGTTCCCATATGAAACACACACGTTTCATATGACTTTATTCAGTTTGAACCAGTTACTGCGGTTGCTAACCTAAAACACTTTTAGCAATTCTACTTCTCAGTGATTGGAGTACTGTAAATGAACTACACAGAGAAAGTGCAAATATACAATAAGTTCACCAAACACTACACAAGACCAATGCTGCAGACTGAGGAAAATATAATGTATTTATCTCCATATATCCAAATCAGTCAACATGTCAACATGGAGAATCACAACAACACCATGTCCCAGTTTTCATGCTACTACAGTGTGTGCATACCACTGTTAGCTCAGCAAACAACAGACACACATAAAATACTGTATTCAGTACAGGTTACCATTACAGTAATAAAAACAACAACAAACAAAAAGAAACGATTATAGCACAGAAAATACTAGACTTACCTGCTGCATTTTTCTAGTGCTTGAACCTGATTGGTGTGTCTACAATTAAGCAATCATGTGTTGGCACACCTGATGGCTGTGTTCCACAGATCGGCAGTGCTTTGGAATTGCAAGAAAGTGACATCATGATATACTTCTGTGTCTAATGTATACAAGTGTGTTTAGTGTTTTACAAATCACTGTGTATTGTTTTGCAAAAAGTGTGAAGCTGACATTGGGCTGATAGTGGTGCACATCTGGCCCAATGTTTTGCTCCTTGAGTGTAAGGTTTTGATAATTGCATAATACTTTTGATTTCAGTGTGTAAGTAATCTGTAAAAAACTGTAAAAGGAGAATTCAAGAAGATATGTCAAAATGCCCTCAGACCTCAGAGGGTTAAAACTGAAATAGGCAAGTGCAAATGTTCTACAGTATACACACTTTTTTATTTAATAATTATTACTGTTACTAAAACAGAGGGAAAGTGTGCATTTGTCGGGGACTATTTTCAGCAGAGGATTAATCCCCATTTAGTGTTCCAGTGAGTGTTTGGGGCAGCAGGAATCAAAATAACTACTGTGTGTGTGTGTGTGTGTGTGTGTGTGTGTGTGTGTGTGTGTGTGTGTGTGTGTGTGTGTGTGTGTGTGTGTGTGTGTCTGTGTGTGTGTGTGTGTGTGTGTGTGTGTGTGTGTGTGTGTGTCTGTGTGTCTGTGTGTGTGTGAGTGAGTGTGTGTGTTCATGGTAATGAAGTAACATGTCAATCAATGCGACAGTGTGGCTCAACAATAATAAAAAAAAAAAACACCAGACTCGTAGAAATTTCAAATAAAATAGAATATGCAATAGGGCTGCACAACACATCGTTTTTTTATCGTCATCACAATATCAACTGTCGCAATAAACACATTGTGAAACGCTGCGACATATCGCAATAGACACCGAGATTCTTTGTGTTAGTTGAAAGAAAATATGAGTAGAAAACTGCACTTTAAAATGTAACTGTCATTCTTTTTAAGTGTTGCCTTTTATATTTAATTCAATGTTCAATGTGTTAAATAAAAGAATGTTGGAAATGATTTCCTCACATTTGTTTTAAATTCAACAAGCAGTGTGTGTTTTAGCAGAATACTGAAAGCAGCAGAAATACAGTACACGTTAATATCTGTCTATTTATCTGAACTAATATCACTATCGCGATATTCAACAACAATTTTGTATATTTTCCTCATATCTAGAGCCCTAATATGCACAGCATATTTCCTATAACATCTCAAATTTCACTTCATTTCATTCCTTTATTTTTTCTTTTTTTTGGCCACCCACCAGCCAGTCATTCATCATGTAACAACTCTTTTGCTACAAGCCGGGGGGAAATTACAAGCAATTTGTTGTGTTACAGCAGAATACTGAAAGCAGCAGAAATGCAGAACTAAGTACACTTTAATATCTGTTTATTTATTGCAAGTATTATCGTTATCGTGATACTCAACAACGTTATCACATATTTTCCTGGTATAATGCTGCCCTAGTATACACAGTATATTAACCAAATCATCTACATTTGCACTATTCTTTTCTTTCTTTTTTTGGCCACCCACCAGCCTCAGTCATACATCATGTAACAACTCTTTCACTACAAGCCGGGGTGAAATCTTGATTACACGCCGACGGTCACCCATGTTAACCTTTGATCTCCACCCAGTATCGGAGGCAGTTTGTAGGAAACACACACAGGAGCTTGAACCCGGGATAGAAGTCACACACAGTGGCGAGGAAGGGAAGGAAAAGGACACAAAAAAACATGCTGTTCTTTATTGATTCTGGTAGGGTGGTGGAAAGGTCTTTGGTCATGCCCCTTACCAAAGGATACTAATTTGCTCGATCAAGTCTGTCGGAGTATCGAGTGGGAGGAGGCTGAGCGCCTGCCATTGTGTTGGCTTCAGCGGGGAGCTGGTCTGTGAAACAGGATTACTAGAGGTCAGGCAGCCAGTGAAAGGATGTCCATCACTTTTCTAGGGGCTAATACAAAGGGGCGGGGCCCGGGGGACGTGATTGAGATGTTGACGACCAGAGGGGAGGGGAAGCTCCAGCAGCACCCCCAACCCCCCCTCCACCCCACTCCACATGCAGATTGGCAGCCTGTTAATCTGTATGTTCCGTGGTTAGAGACACCCAGAAGGCTTTGTTTTCAGCCACAAAAGATATTCAAATGGGACGGATTTCCTCTTTTCCTAAGAACATTTTTTTTGGATGATTTTAAATGTGGTGTAGCCTATTGTACCTTCAAAATGTACCTATAACTCTTTCACAAAAGATATCACGTAATAATGTACTTACATCATCGAGGGCGGCCGTGTGTTTGGTGGTTAGTGACACCGGGAAGGCTTTGTGGTGGCGTATTGTTCTTCTAGTTTCTATACCCGCTGATCCTGTGTAGGGTCAAAATGATTCAACTATAACTCTATTACAAAACATATCACATAATAATGTACTCACATCACTAAGGGCCAGGTTTTTAGAAATACTGAGATCATAAGTCCAGACTGCTCCAGTATGTTAGTGATTGTTACAGACATCTAAAATCTATGTATTACTAAATCAATAAACAAAACATTATCAAATAAATATGTTATACAGGATATATGAATCAACTAAAATATTTGTGAAATGATTTAAAGAATTACACTTTCAAACACTGTTCCTATGTGAAGTGGCTCAGGAAATAACGGTTAATATTATTATTATTAATAATAATAATAATAATAATAATAATAATAATAATAATAATAATAAATAATGGCATGTTTTTATGTGTGAAAAAGAGACAGTATAGTTCAACCAGGATGTTATAATATAATAATATTGTCAAATTTAAGAGACCAAAACCAGGATGGAAACATAAAGGTAAAAAAAATAAAAGGTAACCTAAAATCTTTTTACCACATAAAGTTAATATGTAAAGACCTGAACTGAAGAGTTACACATGGAAAATGAGCAATGTGTGTTTTGTAATCATCATTGAAAATATCTATAATCATTACCAATGTAAACAAGCTCTAAGAGCAACTTGATAGCAGCTTAAAATCAGAGCGACGTTTTCTCCGGGGTGTGTCTGTGACATCACTGATGGGAGTCACGAGGGCAACAGATGTGAAACTTTAAACCATAAAGTTGAGTGAAATACTCCCTTACGCTTGGTGTTGTTACTCTGTTACAATATTAACAATGTTATTTTTTTAAAGAAATACTTACCTCCCTCTCCTCTGGTGAGGGTTAGGGTTAGGGTTAGGGTTAGGGTCAGGGTTAGGGTCAGGGTCAGGGTCAGGGTTAGGGTTAGGGGATGTGAAAGTTATCACGGTGGTTCCCTGTGCTTCGTCCAACGACTGGGCCGTTGAAACGGGGAACCAAATGCAAGAGCAAGGGCCGCTACACGTCATTGAAAAGCTCTCTATACCTACATTGTCCCCTTTGTTATTACATTTCTTTGTTCGTCCCCAAATATTGGGTTTAATTACTTGAATTTTGAATTTTTTATGAGTAGAGGCGGTTCCAGATCTGGGTAAGAATACTTTTTCATGTTTTAAGGCTAATTTTCATTAAGAAGGTTGGATAATACTAACCTTAACTGTTTGTTTTTCTTGCCTAAACATAACCAGTTAGGGTTAGAAAACAAACTTAGGTTAGGCTGGGGGCAAACCTTGGTTTTCCTTTTTGATTTACAGATTGTGCCTTTAAAGTATATAATATATATGTATATGATATTATATAATCAGTATTTGTTCACCACAATTACATGGATGCCCACATGTACAATTGAAGACATTACATTAAAGGTCAATCACAATTGCAAATCCAGGCTTGGGGCCTGTTTGACAAAGCAGGTATCCTGAGATAAAGTGCAACTCTTCACTTATAATGTGAACAAAATGGAATTGACATGGTCTGAAATGAGAACATGATTAACACAGTCATTAAAAACCCAGCAAATAGATCATGGAATATGAAATAGTTGTTGATGTCACTTAATGGCTCAACCCTTCTGCTTGTTGTTACAAGTTGTGTGCCCTCGCGCCAGCCGTCTCGTGCTTGTCATACATACCACTGTACAAACATGTCCATTGTAAGACGGCTTTGGGGCACTGATGACCTCCAAACCACATGAAACCCTAGCCTGGCATCTGAAGAGAACACAGACCATCACAGACATGACCCCTTTGTGGAAACAAGCCTTTCTCTCCATTGAGCAAACAGCCAATTAGCTATTATGGAGACTGACTGGGAGGATACGTGTGTGTGTGTGTGTGTGTGTGTGTGTGTGTGTGTGTGTGTGTGTGTGTGTGTGTGTGTGTGTGTGTGTGTTTGTGTGTGTTTGTGTGTGTGCTTTTTGTGGATGAGGTTGCGGCCTCTTACCTCTATAGGTGGGACATCTGCTGAGGGTTTGTGTCCCTGGATAAGTACCAGCCGAGCACGAGCCAGGCACCTTTTCAACCTGATCACATAGGTATTTAGCTCTCGGCCCCGGCCGGTGTTTCTGTTTGTTTTATTTCCAGAGCAGGTGTTTTATAATCATTAGCAACTCCATTACGACCGCAGCTCTAAGTAGAAGACAAACAGTGGCCACGCATCTATTCTCAATGGAACCATCTGGTGGCAAGGAGGGAAAATGGCGTCAGTGTTTGCCAATGGTCACATAATTGTGTTTCAAAGGAGAGGAGGCAGGTAGCAGACAGACTGAGCTGAAGTGCTGCGGGGTTTTATAGAATGTTTCCAATGTCTTTGTCTGCTCAGCCAACATCCTGGTGTTTGTATTCACCCATCTACACTCGGGCCTTCCTTCACCAAATGTCTTTTTTTTTTTTTTTTCAAGAAATGCTTTTGTGGACAGTCAATAAATTTCACATTCAGCAGAGCTGCAGGGCCCATTGAAATAAACCAGGCTACACTGGGCTTCTATCACATTTATTACCCCCAATGTTTTCAGCTACATTAGCTTCATCATTGTGAACATGAGGCTGAGTCCAGTGTCTTTAAAGGCACAGGCCTTAAGACAAAACAAAAGAGTAGCCCTACACCCAAAACACAAGCTGCTGCAACGAACAGACCCTTTAATACACATAGTACACTGGACTACAATAAGTTATAAGTCAGAAATGTTTGATATTTCATGTATTGTATCTATGCATGTTTAATATCCATGTAGCCATGCATGCATATGTTTTAGTAGATATTTGTAGACAGAGTTTTAGCTCAAATTAACACCAGATACCAAATCTAATGACAAATTAAATAAATATGTTTCTTCCTTTCATCTGTAAATACGTGCATCTGCATCTGTAATACATGGTCAAAAAAATTTTTTTATTGGGCTTAGCTATCTTTTATTCATTTGGAGCCAAGTGCGATGTCAGAATGAGCTTGTTTTATATTATACACACAACAATATATCACATTCAACATATTAGCAAGAAGTGCACTATAGGCTAAATAAAAACAAGGAAAGATGTTAACAATATAATTTAAATGCAATAAATTCATCAGAAAAATTACAACCAATATGATACTCCTAGAAGCTTCAAAATGTTGCATTACTTTCAGCTATATATATCTCAAATATGGCATTTCCAGTTGTGTTCAGGCGAGGGCGAAATTTGCTACTGTATTTCTTTTCTTAGTTGTGCATACATGTTTTAAGTAGGAGATATGTTTTATCTTTTTATGTAAATGAACCCCATTACATTTATTAAAAACAAAACAACGCATTGCCTCCATTAATGGATCTACAAATGCTCCAATAACACTGGGAAAGTAAAATAGGTAACAATAAATACAGGAAAACACAATAGCCCAGGAAATATATACATGATGGCATATAAGAAAATATATATTTATTAGGAAAATATGATTCCCTAATAAATATCTATCAAAATAAATATAGTATTTTCTATATATAAAGGCTGATAACAATAGTTTTTATAATGACTATTTTTGAATTTGTATAAAATTGAAAATGTACATACATGGACATAGGACTTGTTTTTGTTGTTGCTGCATTAAAATGAATACTAACTTGTACATACAAATATGCTGTGTGCTGTGTGCTGGGTGCAGGGTGCCATGTTCTGTGTGCTGTGTGCTGGGTGCAGGGTGCCATGTTCTGTGTGCTGTGTGCTGGGTGCAGGGTGCCATGTTCTGTGTGCTGTGTGCTGGGTGCAGGGTGCCATGTTCTGTATGCTGTGTGCTGGGTGCAGGGTGCCATGTTCTGTGTGCTGTGTGCTGGGTGCAGGGTGCCATGTTCTGTGTGCTGTGTGCTGGGTGCAGGGTGCAGGGGGCTGGGGGCTGGGGACTGGGGACTGGGGGCTGGATGCACAGGGCTGGATGGAAGGTGCAGGAGGCTGGGTGCAGGGTTGGGACTCTTGACCTCAGTATATTTGTAAACTCCTGGCTCTGGCAGTGCACTGGGCTCAGCATGTCTGTGATTGTTGGTTTTTTTGTGTTGTGTTGAGTCATGTTGCTCCTCAGATGGAATGTTTTGTGTGTGTGTGTGTGTGTGTGTGTGTGTGTGTGTGTGTGTGTGTGTGTGTGTGTGTGTGTGTGTGTGTGTGTGTGTGTGTGTGTGTGTGTGTGTGTGTCAGATGGAGTGTGTTGTGTGTGTGTGTTTGCCTCTCTGGGTTCAGCTTGTTTGTGGAAAAGGCTGTCAGTGGTGATAATTATTCCAAACAAAATGCTGCACCCACTACACATAATTATGCCACTGATGCTAATTACTGTGTTACTTATTAACGACTCATTAAACAATTACGGTCACCGTCAATGATATGCTAATGAATTTCACGTGAAACGTGTAAAAGTAAGTATCCAGCAAGGTGATGGATGGAGGGCCAACACACTGAGAGGACCAGACACTCGTTTTGTTTAGTTGGGCTGGATCTTGTTAAGCAGCCTCACATTCTTTTCAGCATTAGCAGTTGCTATAATAACCGTTATTACCATTAATAATAAAGTGGCTTTTACTAGAAAGTGGCTTTTATTATTGCTTATTCCAGCATTCAGACGCAAGTGACAGAGCAGGGCTGAAACAAAAAGTGGTGTTCTTGGTTTGAGGTGCAATATCACAATTATTGTTATATTGTGATTTTTATTTGTTTTTTATTTGAATAGGGACAGATACAAAAAACATAGATTATTACATAAAGAACAATCCGATGCCTGTATCACAGTGTTTATAGCCATGGCTAATTCGCAACACCTGTCCCTAGAAGGGCTTTTAACAGTTAAAATAATAAAGGAGTCACATTTTTGCAATGAAAACAATAAAATGTCCAGAAACCAGTCAGCAGCAATAAAAATAAGTATAGTAAATAAACACATTCACTCAAACTCACACAGATGCACACCTCACATACACACAGCTATACATTTCTGTGATAATAATGAATGTTTTTAAAGTAACTGTTGACAGGGATATCAAACACTGTCCCTGTCTTCTGAAAAAATATCTTTACTTCTAATTTTACAAACATTCACATTTACAAATGAACAATTCAATTTTAATTCAATTGTATTTATAGTGTCAAATCATGACAGGAGTTATCTCAGGACACTTTCCAGATAGAGTAGGTCTAGACCATGCACACTCCATTTGATTTCCAGAGACACAACAATTCAGGCAGAAACCTTGGACAGAACCTGGCATGCAGGATATACATTTATACATAATTTCTTTTTTTAACATAATCATTTTCACATATCCTCAAATTGTTCACTGTGAAGGTGCTAATTTAATGTTCAAGGCCCCTGGTTACTAAAGCAAGATCAGTGTTTTTATAGTTCTCTTTAGGCATCTCAATGCAGGTTTGGGAAATAAGATGGTCTCAGATGGGGCAGAGAAAACATCAGGAGCAGGAGTATTTGGCATTTTCATTAAAAAAAAGCCTTAAAAATCCTGTTTTAGACAGGGTTTGCCAAGCCGTGTGTCTAATTTGTCTTCTTTTTTTTGACACTGTAACCAGAGTTTGTCAACTGTGGAGTTGGAGATGTACTGTAATGCAAGAATATTTATTCATACAAACACAGCAATATCGGTTTCTTTATTCTTTACTTGGTGAGTATTGCATAGATCTGAGTGTGTTGATGCTGTTCCTACTTTTATTTTAAAAAAAAGAAAAGGGCGTACAAAAGTATTCACATGACATGTTGACAGCTGATTAATTGCTGGAATCGCAATGCCCATAAGAACACAATCAGCCTTCGTGTTATAGAAATATCACAGAAATGGGACAGGGACTATGTTTATCTGCAGCTGCAATCACTTGTTACATCTGATGGTGTTACAGTAATGTGAGCAGCCGGCACTTCTGTATCTGCTGATCATAAGCAGATGACCACATGAAAAACCATATTCTTCTAATGATCACAGGAAATCAGTAAGGTATGTTGAGATCACGAGAGAAATATTCCCTGATCGTAAGAAAACATTTTACATTTTTTATTTTATCAGTTTATTTGTCAGGGACAATACATATAGGCGTTGTTACATCTAAAGTGCAACCAATGCAATGTATGTGGGACTTATCTCAGCCGTAGTCTAGTTTACAGTCCTTGTCCCTGGTTAGGCTTTTAGAAATGACACACGTGGTAAAACACTATAAAATAGACATACAAACTAACAGCTGAAGCAGACAAACAGGCAGCCACAGATGCATGAAAACTAACCATAAAGCAAACATGGACCAGCAGCCACATACAGTACATGCATAAAGACCAACGATACAGCAAACTGAGCCAGCAACCTACATGGTTAAAAGCTGACAATTAATGCAAACAGTCACATAAATACATTAAAAAAACACAAGGTGTGGCAGATAATGCATGGCTCTGCTACCTAACAGCAAAATATTCCTCTATTTCAAGTTCCTGGAGTGAGGACCTTTGGCAAATTGACGTATGTCTCCTCCTCCTTTTTCTGGATTGCTCCTCTTTTTTTTCTTCTCCAGCAGCATTATGGGTGGTTTATAAAATATTAATACGAGAGTGCATTTAGCGGAGAGCAGCTCATATGGGTATTCTCTCGTGACTCCCCATTCAGGTCACTGGGGAGCGTCTGTCTGTTTCTCTGCCTGCCTGATTTACTCTAAATGCAACATTAAAGATCCTCTTTGCTTTTGGAGGCTGCATGCAGGATGCTGTTTTTTCTCACTCTCAATATAGATGTATATGTGTGTGTACTGTATATATGTATACACATATACATATATATATATATATATATATATATATATATATATATATATATATATATATATATATATATATATATATATATATATATATAGTGTATACTATATACATCATCAACAGCAGAATCATTGTGTGGTCTAAGGAATCTGCTCAGATCTCAGTAGCTCATGAAAACACTGATTGGAATAGACTGGGTGTCATATCTAGTTAAAACATGAGACAGACAGCACTGCCCTCAGAGGCAAACACGTGCACATGCACACAAACACACAAACAAACACACACACACACACACACACACACACACACACACAAATGATCCTGGAAACAAACAAGAAAACACAAAAGAGCATATAGCGAACACAAACAGGTGTGTCTGTCTTTAGACATGCACAATCACATTCAATCTATGATACAGTATCCCTGTAAACATGATTATTGCAATATTTATGATAAACTCAAAATGACAAGCTGTAGAGCATGCCTTTAGGCTAAGCTTTTTACTTTTACCGTTATCTTATTTCTTTTTATTCCACAATGAATGACGAGGTGAAGCAAAGGGGAAAAGCTGAAGTTATGCTTCGCAGGGTTCTGAATGACTGTTGGTTCATTTCTTCAAAGTCCATCATCTCGTATTTTAAGTTAGTACTTTTAACCTATGAAACCTATTTCTTTTCTGTGTAACTTTTTGTTTGCAAGAAGGTCTTGTGACTGTGGGTCCTGGGACTTATGTAACTCCCACAGGATTTGAATCAACCAGTCAAATTGCCCGAGGTGAAGGTCTGCACCAATGAACCAATGAATAAAATCTAACAATAACTGTGAGGTGCTTGAGCTTCCTTCCTCATTCACAAATCAATTTTCCGATAACCTCAGTGGTCTCTCAGAGTAATCAGAGTGATGGGAAAAAAGGCCACAAAATAAAAACATAATTTCCTTTAAAAAATAAGACAAACAGCAAGTTTCCGCATAGGTTTGCAGAGATGAGCTTTACTGGTGAGAGACATATAGTGAATATCAGTGTAAACAAACAGCATCACACACCAGGCTCGGATTCAGTCATTGGTGAATGTGTTTTTTTATTGAAATATATTTTTATCACAATTACGATTACAATTTATTTTTAGGTGTCAGAGTGGATCTGCGGGATCGGAGCAGATCGCCATCAGCTCTATTTATTTATATTTTTTAGTAATTATCAAATGTGTTGTTTGAGACAACAAATAGATCTAATTAAGCTTTCCGTATAGTGACGCCCAGATTTTTTTCTAGAGCAATGTGTGTAGAGATAATTTGGCACTAAAGCTGAAACGTTGATGTTGGCTTTTTAAAATTCCTCAAAACTCTTTTGAAAACAAACCTTATCTTATGATGTGTTGTACCAATTGCTTCAGTGCTTAAATGAATTTAACAAGGGCTTAGGTTATATATATTTACATTAGTATATAAATGTCTGAAATGAAATTTTGTAATATTCCTTTTTTGAGTAGGAGTGACATCATTTAGACTCTTTTGTCCTCAGAGGGTTTATAATGAGGGTTAATATGGGATCTATTTCCCTGTACTCACTCCCATCTCGTAAAATACTGACGCTTGGTCAGTGTCTCTCAGCATCAGATACCGACGCAAAAAGCACCCTTCAGCGTGTGTATGGATACACCGCTGCACTGCAAAAAGTCGAAATTGATCTATGTTTGTCAGGGTTGCTATCTAGCCATGGACCAAACTATCACAATGTTGCTTCATGTGTCTACTGCTCAACAACAGATCAATACAGAACGTCACCATCCACTCCAAAGCCCTGTACTCTGGACACCTGACATGCTATACTCCACTTACATGGCATGTAGAGTGAAAATGATGAAATTTGTGATTTGATATTTCATGTGCATGCAACCACTGCCTCTCACTGCAGATATGGAGAGTTACAAATGATGATGTATGTTGATAATTGCTGTTATTAGGCTGAAAAGAAGCTGCTGCTTCTTCTCCAGCCAACAAAGAACCCAGTGACATATGGTGAAAATACAGCATTGTGTGTGATTTGGTGTAAACAGTGTGTGTGTGTGTGTGTGTGTGTGTGTGTGTGTGTGTGTGTGTGTGTGTGTGTGTGTGTGTGCGCGCAACGCAGTGTGTGCTGTGTGGAGAGATATTTTAAACAAGCAGGCTGAGAGCTGTGCTGCTCTTCAGGTGCTCAATAATTAACTGCATACTGCTAGCAGAGTGCCGCTGCTGTGGTGGAGGAAGTCAGGCAGAAGTGTGTGTGTGTGTGTGTGTGTGTGTGTGTGTGTGTGTGTGTGTGTGTGTGTGTGTGTGTGTGTGTGTGTGTGTGTGCGTGTGTATGGGAGGTGGAAACATTGAATACACCCCTCACATGGCTTACTTGTTGCGACATCTGAAAATGAGTCCCTTGTGTTCATTACCATGTCCCTCTGATGAAGGCTAGGGTGGGACACCCCCCTACACACACACAGACACACACACACACACACACACACACAAACACACACATACATCATGACTTGTATCACACTGGTCCGGGATGCTGATTACTGTTACCGACATAAGAAAGTCCCACAGCACATAAGGATTTGGGATGAGCAGTGTCCTGGTAGCCTTTGTGTCGGCATTAAAGTTTCAGGTCGCGTGGGCCTGTTTTACACGGCTGCTGATCCCTGATTGATGCTGAGCTGGAAAGCAGCCATGGGCAACAGCATGTCAGACATCTGACTGCTGGTCTCCAGGTGCCACCGTGCCACAAACAAGTGTTGAATTAGACCCGCTGGGATTTGAAGCTACATACGCTAACATCGCCCCGATGCTGTTAAAACGGCTTTACATCAGGACTCAAAGGTATGCACATAGCAGTGCCTTTAACTGTTAAAGTGTGGCTCCAAGGAGATGCGCACATGCATATCTGCTGTCACAGAAAAACCTACAACTCCAAGTGTTTATGTTCAAACCAGGGATGCAAATTGCACAGTACACATTGCTTTCATCGAGTACTGTAGTTACAATAAAGGTTGATAATCAGTAAGTTCAATTCCATGAAAAAACACCAAAAGATTATGAGCAATAAAATAAGCAGTATTTACAGACCTTACTGAAGGTTTTCAGGCAAATTCAAAACACATAAGCATGTTAGAACACAGATTAGTGTCTCCCTACAATACAACATAATAATAGAATAGAATAGAAGACAATGAAATAAAAAGCACAGAAAAAGTAGTAAAAATGGAATTAGACAAAGATAAAAGAACCACCTACATTAACCAAATGCCAGACTGAATAAGTTATTCATCAGTTTACTTTAGATCAGACGTCGTCAATATTTTTTAGGCTAAGGACCACTTAGCTGAAAGAGAGACCCCCTGCCACCCTAAAATAATGTGCAGGGTGGCCCTAACACATGCTTACGCTTTGATGGTGCATGCAATACTAAGCTATTCAATTAACTTTTGACATATTCACATATGTATTTATGTTTTTGTAGTGAATATTCCGTTTCAAAATTATAGCCACTGTCCCAGCAATAGAAAAGGTGTTTTAAACACACCTTTGTTCCTTTGTTGTCGATCCAGGCACCATGCGTTCATTGTTTAATAAACAATAATTAAACTCAAATATCCTACCTATAGAAATTAATCTGTATGATCCTAGGCTAACATAGGCTAATGTGTCTGCGTCTGAATCAGGGAAAATAAATAATACTTATGGTTTCCTAAATTATATCAATTAAGATTTAACTGGATGACTAGATGCTTAAAAAACTGTTTGGTCTCAACTAAAGCTAGGACTCCAAAACTTTTCACTCGTGTTTCCAACTTCCCCTCATTAATTATACCACACCCAAAATGACTATGGTGTGGCCGATTTGCCAAGCAGTGGCCTAGCTGTCAATTCAAATCTGTTTTAAACATACATGTGACACAGTGAATACTTAACTGTATCTGGATGGATAGCTTAGTGGCTAGCTTATAGGCCAGTGATGTGATCACATCAATGTGTGTTTCTGTTTTTCACAAATGTGCTGGTTTATCGTTGTTAATAATATGTTGGATTCATGTTAATGTATATTTTAAGACATGTCTTTCATCAACTTTTTGAAAAATTATAAAACAACAATTTGGTGGCACCTCTGCAGTAACTGAGAGGACCCCCTAGGGGTCTCTGTTGAAGATCTTTGCTTCAGATCATTTAACATCTTTGTTCTAACTTCCCTTTGATGCAGCTTAGCTCAGCCCTGATTATTAACCCTCTGAGGACAAAAGTCTAACCCATGGTTGACAAAACTCCTACTCAAAAAGTGATATAACAAAATTTTATTTTAGACATTTATTTACTAATTTAATCAAATACAACCTACGACTTTGGTAAATTCATTTTAAAGCTTTAGTGTGTAACTTTTTTTATATTAATACATTCAAGCCATTACCAAATGAGTTGCTACAAAGCTAATGAAGACTATCAGCTCCACACAACTCTCTCTGGATTTCTCAGTATGACTATGTTCAGGAGATTGTGGCATCCGGTGACTTTTGCGCGCAGAAACTCGAGTGAAGAAAAGTGAAGTAAGTAAGTAAGTAAAGTTTATTTGTATAGCACTTTTCACAGATAAAAATCACAAAGTGCTTCACAATAAAATGTAATACAATACAACAAATTAAAATACAAGAAAATTGAAATAGAAATAGAAAACATAACAAACAACCATAAAAAAAAACCTTGACTAACTTAAAGCCTGCTTGAATAGCAGAGTCTTCAATTGCTCTTTAAAAGATTCGACAGAATTCACACAACGTAGAGAGGGAGGCAAGACATTCCACAGCCTTAGAGCCACTGCTGGGAATGATCGGTCCCCTCCAGTTTTAAACTGAGTACGGGGAACCACTAATAGTCATTCCACAGCCTAGGAGCTGAAGCAGAAGAGTACATCATGTTTTTTTAATCCTCTGTGTCCTCCTTGGCTACCAGCAACTGCATGGTGGAGGAGGAGGAGGAGGGTGTGTGTGATCACGGAAGGCTTGCATCATTTAGATGCGCCGACAGTTCTGTTGTTCCTCATGGGGGCGACAGAAACTACGCACTATAGCTTTAAGCACCGAAACAATTGGTACAACACATCATAAGATAAGGTTTGTTTTCAAAAGAGTTTTGAGGAATTTTAAAAAGCCAACATTAACGTTTCAGCTTTAGCGCCAAATTATCTCTTCACACATCGCTCTAGAAAAAATCTGGACGTCACTATACGGAAAGCTGAGTTTGTTCTGAACATTTTGATATTAAACACACTGGGATCAGTTTTATGCAAATACCCTAAAAAGGTAAATTTAAGTGGAAATTAAAATGCCCTTAGACCTCAGAAGGTTAACCTCCTTGATCACAGAGCTCTCTATAATTGTGGCTGTACAGACATTGCTGTATATACTGTAGAGAAAATAAAAAAAAATATAATGAATAATGGCATATCAATTCTTAATAAAAGAATGCATCAAAATTCAAGAAGAGGCCAGTCCTTGTTCATTATCATCACGAATATCTTGAATGAATATCTAGGACTGAAGCAACAAATGGGAAGATACTCAGATCAAACTGTGAAATGTGTTTAACTGAGAGGGGGGTTAGGAGATTTTGCAGTCATTATGGGGTGCCACAGTCAGATAATAATTTATCAACAGCTCAATTTCAGTCTTCAAACAGTGCTCTGGTACTTCTGTCTGTACAATATATTATTATGATATAGATCAATCAGTAACATATGCTTTGGGATTACTGAAGACGCAGTTTTATACCTTCATAAGAGAATATTAATAGCATTACATGCAATGTTCTTTGTGAATTATTTTAATGTTGCTCATTTGTGACTAAATGATGTAGGTATTGATTCTATTGTGAAAATCACTTCAAGTTAGTAAAGTACTCCTTTTGGAAAACTTTTTTTTTTTTTTGGTGAAATTAGTTCATAATGACAGTCTGGCAGCCTGAACCTCCACTGGCCTACTTTTAGACACACACACACACATATATACACACACACACAGGAGCACAGGAGCACAGGAGCACACGTCTGTACATTATTGGAAGAAATGATATCTCTTCATTAAAGAATCGTCTTTCTGAATGGACAATCCCAGGCTTTGTGAATAGGTCTCCTCATGACCAAAACTGTGCCGATGCAATGAAAGAGGAACAAAATGAAACATCCAAATTGCTACTTCAATCTCCAAGAGCTTTGAAGTGCTGTTTTCATCCCATTTTGACCAAAATAAATGCATATTTTTATTATAGCGTGTGTCGGGAGGTTGCTAATGGGTTTGGAATAAAAGACAACATTTTGATTCAGCCAGGCGCTGGTGGCACAGAGACCCTTTTTACTTCAGCTCATTTTAAAGCCTGAGCGCCGCTGCTCCCCTATCATTGGTTGATCAAGTCAAAGATGACGACCCACTCAGTGTTAATGCTTGTCTGCAGTTAGAAGTGATCCCCATGAACCAAATCAAAAAAGCCTGGCTCCGTGCTGTCCGTGCTGAATGGATGCAGTGTGTTGCTCTGGTAGGGATCAGCGCAACATGTCCACATGAAAGGTTGAGGGCGGCCCGGCCAAGGCTGCTTTCCCTCTCCTCTGGAGCAGACTTACACTGAGGCTGAGAGCAAGCTTATTTATGAGCTGGGACAGGTCAAAGCTGCGGAACAAAGCCGAGAACCCGGCAAGGGGCTCCTGTTAGCTGGGAGACATTCTACACTAATTCTACTAAAACATGTCACCATGTTTCACTGGGGCTGTGAAATACACGTCATCTGTTCAATCCAATTCAGTTTATTTATGAAGGGAGACAGTGCACATTAATAAAAACACATGATTTTATGTAATGTGATGTAATTTTATTTAAATACGGACAATGCACAATCAAACATTAACCTTGTATGAGAACAGGGATCGTTCCCACTTCCTAAAACCTCCTACCCTTCCCAAACAAAGCTATGCAATTACAATCGTAACCCCTCCCACACACACACACACACACACACACACACACACACACACACACACACACACACACACACACACACACACACACACACACACACACACACAAACAATTCACAATTCATAAGTGTGTATAAGTTTGTTGTGACAATATCCAGCTTTTGTCATGCATGAAACGGTTTGAGGATTTGTACATGCAAAAAGGTGTGGTGGGAGAGTATTCCACTGACTTATGGCCACAAAAGAATTGAACGATTTGCAAAATGAAGTCGATTGCGATTGGGAATACTGTATTCTCCTCTAGTGGCTCCTCAAGTGGCTTACATGGGTTAAAAAAGGCCAGAATTAGCCCAAAGGCTATTGAAAAAAGGCTTTTTAAAATATAAAGAAACAAAAAAAAAATACCACACAAGCAAAGCAGACAAAGCACAAGGCAGCACAGGTTACAAGATAAAACAACACAGCATAAAGATTAGACAAGACACAGCTGTTGAGAGCAATGATAGCAACAGTAAACTAAGAGGAAACAATAAGTGTAATTCATACATATATATTTATGTTCTCAAGTTATCCACAGGAAAAGATGAACCCGCACACTGTCTAACATGTTTTAAGACCTTCAAAATAAAACAAGCACAGAAATCAGAATGGAATTATATGAATAGCAAAACTAAAGAGTCAGCAGCACAAAACGAATCAAAGTCTGATTCAAAAGCAAGGAAGATTGGCAGAACAGGCAGCCAAATGGCAGTACTCTGATCTAATGGAAATCACAATGGTCAGATTGACAGCACTCTAGGCCAATGGATTGGGGGAGGGGGGAATCATATTTCAGGGGGGGCGTGCCCCCCTTCTAGCCCTGCCACTGGTCGTACACAACAACGTTGTACAACTGTAAGCCTACACATGTTTTGGGATAATTGTTACAAGAGCATAGAATTATACTTAATGCCAATGGGTCACAAAATCCATCAAAAGTGGTAAACAGGGTCAACATGTAATCTTCTGGCAGGAAACTTACCGCTCAAAAACTTGGGATTTAGAAACACATTTTACTCATCTTATTTTACAGGACATACATGAGGTGCGCCAATATTCATATCCAGGTCTCCACACAGATTAGAGGACAGATGTTGTTGTCCTGGTGAAGGCAGGTGATGTTTATTAACACAATAATTAACAATAGCCACCACCATGTATTGTAATTAGCAGAGGAGACTGGAATGTCCAACTTTAAACTATTTTAGACTCCCCCACCTGGACCAAAAGTATAAACACAGAGACATTATCTGTAAGAGAAATGCTTAAAACATTTGCTTAGACATATGGAGAGAATTCCACCCATTAGAAAAGCACTTTACCTTCTTCTGCCACTATCATTCTGTTTTATTGAGATTTATCATATTGAATTATGAACTGTGATATAGGTGTAGCAATATGTCAAACCATGCAAGGGTATATTTTAAACTACATTTGGATGGCAAACAAAGGAAATTATGGATTACTAGGAAAATAAAAATAACAAGCGGCTTTCTTGTAAGTCTGGACATGATACATATGCGTACCAAATTTCATGCCTCTATGTGAAAATTAAAGGAGGGGGCTTTAACTTTGAAAACAGATAGGGTGCAGTATCGAACCAATATGCCAAGCCCAAGCCCGAGACCCATACATTGGGGCAAAAAAGTATTTAGTCAGCCACCAATTGTGCAAGTTCTCCCACTTAAAAAGATGAGAGGCCTGTAATTTTCATCATAGGTACACTTCAACTATGAGAGACAAAATAAGAAAAAAAATCCAGAAAATCACATTGTAGGATTTTTAATGAATGTATTGGTAAATTATGGTGGGAAATAAGTATTTGGTCAATAACAAAAGTTCATCTCAATACTTTGTTATATACCCTTTGTTGGCAATGACAGAGGTCAAACGTTTTCTGTAAGTCTTCACAAGGTTTTCACACACTGTTGCTGGTATTTTGGCCCATTCCTCCATGCAGATCTCCTCTAGAGCAGTGATGTTTTGGGGCTGTCGCTGGGCAACACGGACTTTCAACTCCCTCCAAAGATTTTCTATGGGGTTGAGATCTGGAGACTAGCTAGGCCACTCCAGGACCTTGAAATGCTTCTTACGAAGCCACTCCTTCGTTGCCCGGGCGGTGTGTTTGGGATCATTGTCATGCTGAAAGACCCAGCCACGTTTCATCTTCAATGCCCTTGCTGATGGAAGGAGGTTTTCACTCAAAATCTCACGATACATGGCCCCATTCATTCTTTCCTTTACATGGATCAGTCGTCCTGGTCCCTTTGCAGAAAAACAGCCCCAAAGCATGATGTCTCCCCCCCCCCCCCCCCCCCCCCCATGCTTCACAGTAGGTATGGTGTTCTTTGGATGCAACTCAGCATTCTTTCTCCTCCAAACACGACGAGTTGAGTTTTTACCAAAAAGTTATATTTTGGTTTCATCTGACCATATGACATTATCCCAATCCTCTTCTGGATCATCCAAATGCTCTCTAGCAAACCTCAGATGGGCCTGGACATGTACTGGCTTAAGCAGGGGGACACGTCTGGCACTGCAGGATTTGAGTCCCTGGCGACGTAGTGTGTTACTGATGGTAGCCTTTGTTACTTTGGTCCCAGCTCTCTGCAGGTCATTCACTAGGCCCCCCCCCTGTGGTTCTGGGATTTTTGCTCACCGTTCTTGTGATCATTTTGACCCCACGGGGTGAGGTCTTGCATGGAGCCCTGGATCGAGGGAGATTATCAGTGGTCTTGTATGTCTTCCATTTTCTTATAATTGCTCCCACAGTTGATTTCTTCACACCAAGCTGCTTACCTGTTGCAGATTCAGTCTTCCCAGCCTGGTGCAGGTCTACAATTTTGATTCTGGTGTCCTTTGACAGCTCTTTGGTCTTGGCCATAGTGGAGTTTGGAGTGTGACTGTTTGAGGTTGTGGACAGGTGTCTTTTATACTGATAACAAGTTCAAACAAGTGCCATTAATACAGGTAACGAGTGGAGGACAGAGGAGCCTCTTAAAGAAGAAGATACAGGTCTGTGAGAGCCAGAAATCTTGCTTGTTTGTAGGTGACCAAATACTTATTTTACCGAGGAATTTACCAATAAATTAATTAAAAATCCTACAATGTGATTTTCTGGATTTTTTTTCTCATTTTGTCTCTCATAGTTGAAGTGTACCTATGATGAAAATTACAGGCCTCTCTCATCTTTTTAAGTGGGAGAACTTGCACAAATGGTGGCTAACTAAATACTTTTTTGCCCCACTGTATCTGATCGCAATTTTCACCAGCTCCAACATGCACAGCAATTTTCGTGTGTTTTTGAGTAGCCCAAGCACCTCATATATGTGTCTCATATAATAATAAGAAGAAAAAGAAGAATGAACACTTGAATTTCCATAGGGCCTTTGCCTCCGATCATGCTCGGGACCTAAAAAGAAAGTATCACCAAAGTTTAAATCACAAATACAAATGTAGCTCAGCGAAAATTCTGTCAGGGAGACTTCAATTACGTTAACTCTCTTCTCTTTAACTGATCAGCTGGTTGGTGGGTGTTAAGTTTCTGTAAACCATTCAGAATCGGGCACGTATGCTCAAGCCAATCACAGCATGACTATCATGTTTTAAATCTGTTCCCTCTCCTGCTTCTGTCAATTGTATTTTCAGACGAGAGTGCGACCCGCCTCTCCCCTTCCACCTCCAGGCATTTTCAAACACGGTGTTCTCGGTCTTCTCCCAGCTGACGGCTCCGTTTTGGGTTTTTCATCCAGTCTACAGGTTTTTTGTCACCACCACCAGTGTCTAGATTCCATTGGGGGATATGTTTGGTTGTCCTAAACCTTAGAAATGTATAGATACCCCTTTTACGATGGAGTCTAATCTCCACAGTTTATGTATGTACTTACTTTGCAATAACGTACTAATAGATGTTTGCATATCTGCAACTAAGTCTCTCCTGATTGAAATGTGCAACAACTGAAAAGAAGATGAGTCGGCCCTCCAGTATTAACGTGTTTCCATTCTTTGACTCACTGTAACAGAGAGCAGTCACAGTGCGGAGGAGGTTAAAACATACAGGAGGAGACATCTTCAACATCCTTTATGTTGTCTTTACTATCAACAATCTGCAGCGGCATCAGTACCAGACAGTGGAGGAATGTAACAGTACCTAAGTATAAATGTTGAGGTATTTGTACTTTACTTGAGTCTTTTCTTTTCATGCCACTTTCTACTTCTACTCCGCTACATTTCAGAGAGAAATATTGTACTTTTTACTCCACTACATTCATCTGTTACAGCTTTAGTTACTAGTTACTTTACACATTAGGATTTCTGCACACAAAACACATGTCGTTTATAACATCTGATGTTTTATTCTAAAGTAAACTAGCCAACAATATAACGGCTACAAGTCCAGCTGAGATGATCAGACCATCACACACACAACTGGTTGGATCCTTTACTCTTTCTACAATCTTTTAATACTTTAACTACATTCTCCTGATGATAGAAGTAACATTTCCAATTCAGGATTTGTACTTGTAACAGAGTATTTTTACAGTGTGGCAATAGTACTTTTACTTAAATAAGGGATAAGGCAATATTTCTTCCACCACTGGTTACAGATGACGTAGTCTCCATAATATTATTATATTATGTTATACAGTATGTTATGTATGTGTGAGTGTATGTAGTTATGTGGGTGTGTATGTGTGTATGTGTAGTATACACATGTATGTAATATGTATGTACAGTATAGGTACTTATGCTCAGTATATACTGCATATATGTGATATGTGTATGTTAATATATTTGTGTGTGTATGTATGTGTGTATGTACTGTATATATATATATATATATATATATATATATATATATATATATATATATATATATATATATATATATATTGTATGGATATGGATTGTACAAATAGGATATAGTTAGATGAGAGCGTATGACAGTACTTACGGTCAGGAAGGGAAGTTACACATAGATAAACATCAAATACTGAGCTGTGGAGAAGGGGTAGGATTAACAAAGTGTAAACTTCTTCCTACTCCTTCTCAGGCATGTCTATGCTGGTGAATATGTTTATTTCTGTTTATTTTTTGCTCATTTGTGAACTAATTTGTACATTTATTTGGTGTTTTTGTTTTGTTTTATTTTATTTTTTATATGTCTGCAATAAATTTCTTCATTTATTCATTCATTAATTTACAAGGTGTCCACAGCCCCCATAGTCCAAATTGGTGTTCCATTTTTAAGAAGTTGCAGGTCAGCTGCACAGCCTCTGCAGGTTGCGTCTGTAGTATCGTTTTCACAGTCAAAGTCTTTTAGACGGATAAAAAAGCTGACAAAGGACACGAGAAGTAGTCTGTGTGCTGTAATATACACCTGCTTTTCCTGCATAACTGTCAGCTTAGACCAAAAATTTCCCACATTTAAACACATTCTTAGCATCATGTCTAACATTTGATATTCATTAATATTGTTACAAAGTGACCAAGATAAGATAAGATAAGAAACCTTTATTGTCATTATGTCACAATGAATACAACAAAAGTGCCACTCCTAGCGGTGCTGAAAATAAAAAACTATACTGCACACATCCACGTATGACATAAGACAAACAACAACATTCATTCACACATTCATCATTCACCAAAATCTCAATCCTCAGTGATCTCGGCCCCTATCTTGCACCGGGTGCAGCGCGGAGCCCGACACAAGTGTCTCTGCTAGTTTAAGACCGTCCAGCGCCCACGTCGTTTAAATAACAAATGCACCTGCGTCTATCTGTGGCCCATGGGGGTGCTGGTCTTACAGGGAGGTGTGTTCAGGTGCATTATGGGCGTGTTGCTATCTTGAGGCAGCGGGAAGTGGTCGCGCCATTGACCAACAAAAACCTGGTCTAAAGTCAATAAAGCAGCATTTAATTGTTATTATTAGTAAAATGCGTGACTATACTATGCTTGTTACACACACAGGGACATGCAGCAGCACACAAACATGCAGAAGATTAAAAATATTACAATGTGAAATAGTATCATGGAGTTTTGGTGCCATAGTTCTTGTGCCATATACGCTTTCACTTCACGCATGAGCAGATCAGTTTCTTCTCTTGAAATTCTCTCCTTCCTGCTCAGCAAATCCTCCATCATAACAGCAATGCTCAAGGTCCAAACGCGCCTGGCTTTTAAAGGGAATGGGAGATGATCTCTGATTGGTTGATTGCATGTTACGCCCAAAACACACCTCTGATTAATGAAGACACTAAGTCCAACCCTTTAGAACCATGCGCCCGGCACACGGACCCTTTTTTCCGCCGTCAAACTAGCAAAAGTGGATTCGTACTGCGGCAGGCGCACTGTATGGAAATTAAATGATTTATATCTTTGTCGTCAGTCTGGCTCAGGTTAAACTTTTTGTGAAACATGAACAATGAATGGTAGAACTTTCTTTTATTATCCAGTTTGACACTCAGTCATAATGGGAAAAGAACGTAAATAAACTGCTTTAGAGTAGATTTTCTTCAGGTCTAAATTATGTGGTATCAAAATCAGTACATGCACTAATAGTTTCCGGTGCCGATACCAGCATTTTAAGCAGTATCGGAGAATTTTCCAATACTGGTATCGGTACCGGAACATCTCTATTTGGTACTAAATATAATCTGGCAAGAGGAGTAAGAATGTGCTGAGTGTGATACATTGTAAAAATACAAATAAAAACATCTGTTGCATAAATACTGTTGTGAAAACAAATACTCTACTGGACAGTGTGGTACAGCATTTAACAGCTCATATATGTTTTAAATAAACTAAAACTTTCAATAAATTTAATTGATGCAGCTTATATTTTCGCTTCAGGTTTGACAGTTGTTAACACTGTAAGACTGTCAGACCTGTATGCCGCCATAAATACATGTCCAGCCTAATTCCTAGACAGAAATAACAATGAGCTGATGTGAATATCTTTTTAGCATATGATTCTAAAAGTCTTCAAGGGAAACAATATATATTTTGAGGAAATATTCATAAAAGACGATGAGAGTAGTGATGTAAAGGAAACTGAATTGGGTATTATTGAGATAATGTTCATTACTAAAAACTTCAATCTTTTCTTAACTTGACAAACTTGAAAAAATGTGTGTGTGTGTGTGTGTGTGTGTGTGTGTGTGTGTGTGTGTGTGTGTGTGTGTGTGTGTGTGTGTGTGTGTGTGTGTGTGTGTTTTTTAATTCTGGATTTTGAACATTCAGAACATGTTTTCTGTTGTTGAAATAATGTTGTATTACATTCATTTAGCAGATGTTTTTGTCCAGTGTGACTCATAGGGTACAAAGTTAGCAGTGTCAATTTGTTTAATAGGCAGATGTACATAAGTGGAGAGATTTCACTACATGTTGACTTTGTAAAAAAATCACCTCAGCACACTCAAACATGCCACCAGCTGACAGCTTTCATGTAAACAACCCTTCTCGACTCTCACACAAAACACTGTTTGCCCTTTTGGCAGGGAGCATGGACTTGATAATGAGAGCTATTTACATTCTTCTCAAAACTTCCTTTTTTATCTGTCGAAGCTTCTAAAGGGCTCTTGAGCTCTCACAGTGTTTGCCGAGATGAAAAATGGCACAGAGTGCTCTGCCATGTTCGAGGCCTTCCTCAAGGTCTGCACTGGCTGTTGTCTCCATTTGTCAATCTTGGCATCTTTATACACTATCTGAGCCCAAAACGTCAAATGTTGCTTGAAAAGTTACTTCCTCTGTTTGACCGTCATAAATCGTGTACCTTTTAGAGGGGAAGCAACTCGAGCATAAAGGACAAGGACACCCCCCAGCTTGTTTGAGGGGTTTAATTTATGCCTGTTTCCATGGTAACTATCTCCTTGGTCTTTGCGAAGGCAGTCACCTGACAGAGGTCCATTAGTAAGTGTGTCTTCGGCCTGTTAAGGAAATGTGTATCAGTGCATACAGGCCGGTAGTCTAAACAGGGCATCTGTCAGATTGTCATTTTACCACCTTTAAGTGATGCCTTCAAGTTTCCTCAGGCAGAGGCTTAGTGCTCGTGAAGAATGGCTTCTCTTTAGGCTGGGGGAAACCCTGGAGTAAGTGATGACAAGTCTGTTTAGTGTTAAAACTAGATGGAGTCTTGTAAGCTAGTGTTAGAGTCTGCACATGGGCATTGTGGGATGTTTAAGGTTAGGGAAAGATTGTGGTTATGGCCAATACAGATTGCTGTAAATAAGCTTTGGTTGAGGTTAGGCAACTCAAAGAATTTGTCTTGGTATAATATAGACTAAATGAAAAGTTACAGTTTTCAGTATTATAAATGACACTAAGGCTATCATTAACAGCACAGTACTAATTAGTATTACTATTATTACTAAAATGAATTACAGACTCTTTCTGGCTAAAGGTACGTGTCCACTGGCAGCTTCATTTCCACACTTCCCATTCACTGTCCGTGTAAGCAGCCAGGCAATGCATTCTGGTTGCTTTCAAGGGACGGGGTGTCATGTTGCCCGGTCCTCATTTGCATGAAGTTGAAATCCAGGCTGGCTCAAACTACCGTGACCTGACGCAACACACACACAGAACGTAGAAGGTGTGTTGTTTTTGATTCTCGGCATGTTGCCACAGCCAGAAGACACATTTAGTTTCTAAAGAAGCAAGAAGCAAAAGAAGCAAAAAAAAAAAACACCGCTGGCTAAACTATTTAAAAATGGTGGGTTTGTTCAGGACATTACCATGGCAACTACCAGCAGCGGGTGGAGTCTCCATGCTGCCTCCTGTTTATGTCCAGTATACCAGAATGATGATGAGATGTGAGGTCGAGCGTGTTAGTTCAAACAGACATTATTTCTGCTACTGGAGATAAAAACACTTGGTGCACCGAGATCACTTTGGGCGCGAAACTCAAACGCTTAAAAACCAAAACGTAGCGTTGAAATGTAGCCTTAGTTGCCTTAACCTGACCGAATGCTGACCATAGAGGTGGCAGATCAGAAAACAGTCATGTTTTGGAAGGCACTGAGAACTGATTTCATCCTGTTGGAAGAAATGTTAAACTACCTGTTTTGTCATTTAGTTTGGAGGACTTGTCTTCTTCAGACTAGCTGAGTAGTTTGCTACAGAGCTCCAATGTCATTTAAACGTCATGACGTCAAACTAAATTATTTCCATTCATTAATGAAATTCACATTATTCATGAAAGCCGAGTAGTGTCTGATTCATATCATGATGGATGACACACACTGACCAAATCAGACTGTGTCAATCTGAAAGGGTTATAAACCAATTGAGAAATTATGATTTGAACACATGTCCGCTGGGATTGATTAGATAGAGCTAATGGATTAATGGATGCTAAATTTAAAAACAAAATGTAAAGTGTACATGAATATTCTTCACTGCTGTTCATTTGTGTAATCCCTATTTTGAACATAGTTCAATTCTATGGCGCGGTTTTAAAAAAACAGTTTATATTCATTTTTTTCTTTGCTATCTATCTTTGTTTACTGCTGTATTTCCCCACAAGTCATACATCTCTTTGAATAACATCTCTCACAGTGTTGCATTTAGTGCACCATGAATATTCTACAACGCAGTGCAGTGGTTGAAATGCTGCTGTTCCACATGTAAGACCTGCTGTACCTGCTGAAGTCAGTTGTGTGATTTGTTTGAGTAGACGGAGTAATAATTAGAAGAACAACCAGCCAGACAGATTTCTGCCTGACAATGTTGAAACAGTGTTAACTAACACCTAGTTGACTCATTAACAGGACGAGAGGCAATCTCTTAGCTCCCAACTTTCAGTGGAACTCCAAGCCAAATGAGTTCAACCCATTTGGCCCGCCCACTTCCACTGCAGCTGCTGACTTCAGTGCTCCACTTCCTGCTGCAGAGTTCTGCGTAATAACGAAATAAAACTCCATCAACTTAAATCTCAGCCCAATGAAAATTCAGCAGAAGCCTCAGGTCACACTGTTTGTTAGTTTATAAATCCAATGTTTATGGGACAGTACTGGCCTGGTCTATAACGACAACGTTTCATTTCCGGGATTGTTCAGGTGCCACCGGAACGTCCGCCGGATGTCCCTCCCCCACATCACACCACCCTCATTGGACTCATCTCTGATGGGAAAGGTCTGGTGACCTGGTGCAGTCAGAACACCTTGGAGCTAAACACCCTGAAGAGAGTGGAGGTGGTTCTCTGACAAACTCGTTGAAGAGGTCAGTGAAACAAAGCTTTTCAGCTGAGTTTTGAGTGACTCTTTAACTGGACTCTTTAACTAGATTTTATACCCCGACCCTGTGCAGCTGCTCTCACCAACAACTTGGCTACGTTCATTTACAGGGTTGTTCCGGTGCCACCCGAGGGAACACCAGATGTCCCTCATTTCGGCCGGATGTCCGTTACCTTCCTGTCTCTGTGTTGGTGTTCTAACCTCCGGTGGATTTATGAGGACTATGGTTAACTGCTCCTCAGATCTCTGCAGGGTAAATCCAGACAGCTAGCTAGACTATCTGTTCAATCGGAGTTTTCTGTTGCACGACTAAAACTACTTTTGAACGTCCACATGTTCCACCAAAACAAGTTCCTTCCTGAGACTATTTAGCAGAGGCACCGTGGCTCCATCCGGCGCTTAGCACCGCCTAAGACGATTGTGATTGGTTTAAAGGTCCAGTGTGTAGGAATTTCTCCCATCTAGCGTTGAGATCATTATCAATCAACTCTCTCGCACCACGCAGTTCAAAGTACGTATTACAGCTACGGTAGCCTTCACTCTTTTTTCTGATGACACCGGTCTCTCTCTTTTCAATCTCCTTTTTCTTTTCCTGGGCGAAGAAGAAGACTCCTGTTCCTGAAATTTGGATTTTGAATACATGTGGTCCTCCATGTTTCCTTCTTCAAACTTGCCGGGGCCGGGAAGCTGCGATACCCATTAGCAGCATTAGAGGCACCTATGAGTTTATCATGTGACAGCAAAAACGCGAAAGGCAGAGCAGTATGTCCTGTATGTCCCTTACCAGCTAACGTATTTCAAGATGGAGCATGAATATGGAGCGTCTACCCCAGTTCATGCAAATGCAAATTTCAAGCCAATAGGAATACTTGGAATTGATGGTGGTGGTAAATATTCATAAAAAAGGACAAGTTTGTGAACGGGCAACACAGATTTGATAATGAACAAGTAAACACGTTACACACTGGACCATTAAAGAAATGCCAATAAACCAGAACACGTTTTTCTCCCATCTCAGAATGCTGTGTGGATCTGTGAACACTGTCACGTATTGCACCATAGCCAATCAATCCAAAATCAGCCAAACTGCTACACAACTCAAGTACCACTCTGTCCGTTTAGATGCTGGTGTGCTCCTTACTCCTCAACACAGCTGCTAACAACACACTGTGGCTTGCAAGCTCCATCACTTTGTTTCTTCCTTCCCTGCCGGAGCTCAGCCTGCCAGCTGCTGTCAGTCAAACTCAGACACTGCCACGCCCCTCTGGCTGCTGAGAGGAAAATTAGCATTTCTCATATTTTCCCAAGACCTTTTTTCTTCACTTTAATAGTAAAGAAATATTACCAATACATTTAAAATAGCACTGACATTATGTTTGACAGCAAATATGGGATGACTACTAATTATAAATGTGAGTTCAATTGGACAATAAACAAGAGATATTCTGATACCGATACCAGTATCAGAAAAGCCTCCGATTCTGCCTGAAATGCTGGTATTGGTATCGGTGAGTACTGGAGTTTATGCACCGATTCCAATAACACGTATTTTAGACCTAAGGAAAATCTTCCTTAAAGTAGTTCATTTATGTTCTTTTTTATGTGTCAAATTGGAAATAAAAGAAAGCTCTATGGTGTTCACTGTTTCTGTTTATTCATGTTTCACAAAGCGTTTAATAGAAATCATATCACATCCATTCGGTGGATAGTAGTATACAGCTGTTAAAACATAATAAATTACATGGATTTTTTAACAGGCTGGTATTGCATTGGTACTCGGTATCGGCTGATGCACGTTGAAGTTGAGGTATCAAAATTTGTATCATGAAGGAGAAAATGGTATTGGACCATCTCTACTTTAAACCCAGTACATGTCCTAAACCTTTGCAGCACTGGCATCAGTTCAGCATGGAGGAGATAAAACAAGTTAAGGATTATATCTCTCTACAAGGACAGATGCTCCATTTGTTCAGCACATGCGGGCCTTTCAGTGTTTCCGTCACCTCACACAGCACATCTGGCATCAGCCTCTGTCACAAACGTGTCACCTTCTGATTTGTGATCCGCTGCTATGCTGGTCTGGTGGGAGGGCACCAAGTTTGAAAAGCATGTACCGTACATGTGGCCCACACTGCAAACAAATACCCATACAACAGCAATTAGTGCTCTATGAATATGAGTTAATGAGCCGCTTTGAGTGAAAGAGCACAGCCACACTTGAGAATAATGGCTGCTGCCTGCAGCCTGTTAGTCACCCTGTCTCTGTTACTGACCAAAAAAAGAAAGAAAACTATTGTTACATAGTTGCTAGTATGACAGTGGCTTTTGCAACAAAGAATATTGTTATATACATCATTTTCTATGATCCTTATGAAACAGCAGCATGTTTGAGTTGGACTAATACAGCGATGACATGTGGACATATTCTTCTTGTTGATGCTGGAAAAGTCTTGTTTAGATCAATAATGCAAGAAGTAAAACAGGCGAAAACATTGAGAAATATATAACTACAAACTTAAATAATGTAGAATTTCTTTGGTAAAAAATGTCACAGCTCACACTGCTACTATACTGTTATAACACTTTGAAACCTGCTGTGAATATAAGTGTGTGTGTGTGTGTGTGTGTGTGTGTGTGTGTGTGTGTGTGTGTGTGTGTGTGTGTGTGTGTGTGTGTGTGTGTGTGTGTGTCTGTGTGTGTGTGTGTGTGTGTGTGTGTGTTTGTGTGTGCGTGCGTGCGTGTGTGTGTGTCATCACATCGATGGCTGAGATAGGTCCATGTATCCATGCATCTCTTCTTTGTGTCAGTTCCTTCATGTCTATAATTGGTCATTAATATGAATTAATCAGTCTTAGAAATCTCCTGCAATTCTTTTTCATCACTGTCCAGCCATGTATCTTCAACTGTTGTTGTTTTCTTTTAAAACAACTGATGCTGAAAAGTATTGTTTAGATCAATAATGCAAGAAGTAAAACAAGCCGAAACATTGAGAAATATATAACCTACAAACTCTAAATAATGCAGCTCACACTGATTCTATCATGTTTTATAACACTTTGAAAACCTGCTGTGAATGTGACAGTCAGTGTGTGTGTGTGTGTGTGTGTGTGTGTGTGTGTAGTGTGTGTCGCCACTGAGCCCTGATGATAATGAGAAAGGTCCAATAATAATACAGAGTGACTACAACATGGTCAAATTACAAGACAAAAGAAAAATGGCTACGCAGAGAAATACACAGAGCAAATAACTGTCCAATTTTGAAAAAATGAAACAACGTCAGGGATGAATTGTTGATTAGTTAAATAGGTTTGCATTAAATTCCACTCCTCCAAGAGCCATCTGAGGTATAATAATGAGGATGGAAATAATAAATAATAAATCATTATTATAAACTACCAAACATCATTTGGAGCTCCTGAACACCCTTCAGAAAGCTGACAGAGGCCTGACAAACACCAGTTTAGGCTTTATTCCATTCAATGGATCAAATGAATACTAGGCCTATTAATAATTATCGATGCATTATCTCTCATAATCGATATTAAGCTCAAATACTCAGCATCATCAGGGAAACTCATATTTGGCTTAAAAAGTCCAACAGTAGCCTATTTGTGTTTGACTAAAATTTCTCTTATCACACACTGACGAATCTGGTTAAATGGACTGTAAATACATCGTATACAACTGCATGTAGGCCTATCCAAATGTTTAATGACTTCATGATGATCTGTAAGGGACTGTATGGAGTACTCAACAGATCAGCTGATTCTGCTTCTGCATGGCGGAAATGAACAAGACAACTCAATGGAAATGAAATGTCTTCTCTTTTTTGTTAGACTTGATGTTTGTGATTTTAACAGAAAATGGGTTCGTGAAGCTGACAGAATATTCCAACACAAGCCTCGGTTAAAGCCTCAGCTGTTAACTGCATGTTTACAGGCAATTCATCCGACAGCTGTAATCTACAACTAATCTACAATCTACAGCTGGACAGAGGCCTTTCACGGGACAGCAGAGACATGCGCACGCGCTTCAGATGCGAGGATGATGATGTCTGACAGTGTCAACCTACAGCTGACAGAAAGGCCAGCAACCGCACTATAATTCAGCGCATTTGAATTCAAATTTGACTCAAATAAAATCAGATAAAAAATGGGTTCCCGCTCCTTAAACCGCCAGTGTGAAAAAGTGTCTCCTCCCTTATGTTTCTGCTTCCATCTGACTTGTGGGATCAGATTATAAACTGGATTTAATCTCCGCTGCCCCACTGCTCGTTTTCCAATATTACTAATGTAGGCCTATATTATTCTATTGGCTGATTTTTTGACAGATGTCTAACCCTGGTCCAGCCGAGCCGCGTGATACTTCCAGTGCTGTTCAAGCTCACTATTAGCCAGGAAACGGGTTGATACTGTAGCCTACTGTACACGGTGATAAATCCGTGTCATAGTCTCCGCCGGCTGGTATGTAAAAAATCTACAGTAGAACTCAATTTGACTACAATGAAAAGGGTGAAATTCTGATTAATAAGCTGCATATTAAGACATTTTCCAAATAACATAATATTCACAATTTTCAATGATATTTTATCATTGATTGTTGACTTTTGTTTTTTACAAATTACAAAGCCTTTTATTTTAGCCTTTAACGTATTTAAATAGCCGACCCCTTGCTACAATAATACCAGGCTCACGCTCGTTTCTCAGCAGGTCTAATACAACTGTAAACCAACACAACATGATATAGCCTAGCCTATGCAACAATTAACAAAGTGTATACAAAATAAAAGGGTATTTCATGCACCACCTGTCTATACTTGTACATCACATTGCACTTTTCTGATTTTTGCACTTCTGGTTGGAAGCAAACTGCATTTCGTTGTCTTTGTACTTGTACTCTGCACAATAGCAATACAGTTGAATCTAATCTAATCTAATTTCAATTTGCATAGGCTATTAATCTAAGAACTATAGGCTACTGTATTCTACACCAACTTGGCCAATAGGCTACTGTCCAAAAATCTCAGGCGACAGAACAGAAGCAGGCCTGTATAAACAGCAGGAGAGGCAAATTACAACAATTGTTGAGCCAACCATGTGTTAGGCTATATGATGATGGGACTGCTGTCCTATGTCCGTCTACATACTGGGCTGAGACCGGGACGCCCGAGAGTCTGTACCGGCTGGGCTGAAACCGGGGAGGAAAGTCGCGGAGAGACCAGCCAGCTCGCTCCCTGCAGGCTGGCACTATGTTCTGCCAGCTGAGAGCCAAATGAAGGAAAAGACGCTGTGTGACAATAAGCGAAGGCACAGTGTTTCCAAAGCCAGCTGTTGGTGTCTCGGGACAGACGGTCACGTGGTGGCTGTGGCGTCAGCGCGCCGCTGTGTGGAGCTGCACTGACATCTGCTGGACAAACACTGGCACTGCAACACGAGCAGGGATGCTGCCTTCACGTGCCGCTCGGAATCAGAACCAGAATCTGAATACTTTATTGATCCCCTCAAGGGAAATTGTTCAGTTGCAGTTTCTCACAGTCAGATGTAAGGTAAAATCAATTAATCACATTTAATTTAAAGTGTAAAATCACCAATAAACATGGTCTCAGTGCACTTCACAATTAAAAGAACACAGAAATATCAGAGAGCAACAAACCAATTGAACAGCATTAAAGCAGTATTAATAAACAACACAAAACCAGCAACATAAGACAATAAGTGAAAAAGGTGTGTTTGTGAAGGACGCAGAAAGGATGTTGTGTTATGGTTGGGTGTAGTATAAGGAGTAGAGGTGGGTTTTCAGTCTAGATTTGAAAATGTCAACTGAGTGAGCTTCTTTAACATGTAGTGGGAGGCCAGGAAAAACTATAACAGAAAACCACAAGCATGACAGGGAGGAGTTGTGTAGTTTGATTGATCTCCTGTGGTGCTATGTAGTGCATCCTCTTTGCAGTTTTTCTTCTCAACATCTATACCACGTCCTGTGGCGTCATACGGATGATGCCGTTATAACCATTTAGAATACATTACCATGACTGTTTAAGTTACAGTTTTTCTCAGTCGCTTTGGTACATTTCTCGACTCCTCCTGGACATTTGCAAAACAGTAAGTGCATTTCTCCAAACAATTCGTACAAATAGCAAAACACCATGGATTACCTGCAATAGCCAGTCTCGTGCTCAAAATCCTTAGTTCATCTCTCAAAAGTAAATATCTGAGTCAATGAACACGTCAGTGCCGTCAGAATGACAAGTACTCGTGTCATTGTGTACGGATAAGACCGTCAAATAGCTTAGTCGTGGTGTCAGTACAACAGGGTACTCTGGAGGGATGTTCGGATGGAAACTATGGCTAAAGTTTTGATGACAATTATTGTAAATTGTAGGTTACACCTTAGTGTGTGTGGGAGTTTGATCGCAAGAGACTGGACAAGATTCACATTTATGCTTTTACTGTTAGTACTGTAATTTGTTGACAGACCATGTCATTGCGATACAGAAAGGAAAATACAGCACTGCATAGCACAAAGAAACAAAACTAAAAAAATGTGAACATAGGACATCTCCTCAGGGAAAACTGTACATGCAGTGCTGTAGGAATTACAGTGCAGTCTTCCTACACCTCCTGACGTTCATTGTAACATTGTGTTGTGCTCCAGCTATATATATATATATATATATATATATATATATATATATATATATATATATATATTTTGCCAGTTGATGGTTCATGAGATGCACCTTTGTTAGAGAAAGTCAAGATTCACCTGGGAGAAATTTACCGATTCGGGACAGATTTAGAAAAAAAGTCTAATGGAAATGTATAGAAATATGCTTGACATATTATAACAACTTGTTCAACCATTTTGAATGTAAAGACTTATGCTATGAACTAATGCCTAAATGTTGTGGGGGGTGAGACTATTCAACAGAGACCCATTATAATACATTTTGATCAACATGACATAAGCAACTGATAATGTAGGACACAGCAGAGAATTGTACATTATCATTTGCAGGGATGTACCACAGCATTTGCAACTTGTTCAAAGAAATGAGAAACTGCTTTTTTGATGTGCACAAGTGACACAATGATGTGAAGATTGAACAGGTAGTTTTGAGAATTTCAATTCTGATCTGAGAAATGTACCAACACGACTGAGAAAAACTGTAATGCAATTTGTGTCTTATAGACTTCTAATGTGTTATTTTTCATGGAAAACAATTGTCAATACTTAATACTTAGGCGGGGGGGGGCAAATGTCGCAGATCTTTCAGTTAAACATTCACTCTGAGAACTTTACTCCAGAATAGTTGGCTATAAGAAAAATAGGTTTCAAGATAAGTAATGATGTTTAAGCCAAATTCCTAACTACCTATGTTAAGTAACTTAAAAAAATAGTAATATCAGATAAGTTTGCCTCTCTTTAGGTGGCAGGAGTGAAAATAAGTCATCCTCAGCATTTGTCATGGGGCTTCAGAATGATGAAGACACTTGTAGGTAGATATAAAACAATTACCGGTGGATATGAAATAGGATGTAGGCTCTACAGGACGATTCTTTTCCTTGGCAACTATCATGTTTTTTCCAAAATGATGAAGGCCTAAAGGTAGGGATGTCCAGATCCGATCACGTGATCGGAAATCGGGCCCGATCACGTGGTTTCAGACTCGATCGGAATCAGACGTTACCTCCCGATCAGGACTCGGATATATATGTATATATATTCTCATTATTTTTGAACACATCTATAGTTATGCGGTGGCACAGAGTTAGACCCTTTGGACTCCACACAGGAACAGCAACGCGTGCAGCATGACATAACTTTGTTGCAGAGACGCTATTGGTTAAAGCCGGCGAAGTAGAACACGGAAGCAGCTTGAAGCGGAAAGCGCGAGTATGTCTGCAGACAGTAAGAGTCAGGAGGGCAGCTCCTAAAAGCATGGAGGGGTTTTCAAGATGGCGGAGTGAGCGGCAGTACTTTTTGCAGGCTCCGGTAAAAAGTTTATTTTTAGTCCTGGAAACGTGGTAAACTAGTGTAACAACCCCTCTACAAAACAGCTATTTAATGCAGGGTCAAATTAAGTGACAAAAGTAAGCTACAACAGCATTCTTTTTTTTTTTTCTTCGTTGTTTGGAATCATGTCCGACCACAACTACAACTTGGCTGCTCTCCACGAGGCATGTGATGATCTTGACATTGAGGAAGAAATGGAAGCGGAGCAACACTCAACCAAAGAAAGCAAAATTAACAAAGAACACACGCCAATTAAACAGCCGAATCCAAAGAAACCGAGACAAAGGGAAGGTGAGGACGCGAATACTAGCACCGCAATCTTACAAGCTGTACAAGTTCTGTCCAGAAAAATGGATGAGCAAATGGAACTTTTGAAAAGTTTCGACAGACGTATTGAAGCTAACACAACCGCAGCAAAAGAAAACCGAGAAGAAATCTGCGTGCTTCAGAAAAAAATAGGAGGTCTTCAGAAAGAAAACAGCTTGTTGAAAGAAGCATGTGCAGAGCAAACGTGATACAAAAGAAGGTGGAATCTGAGGATGATTGGCCTCACTGAAAAGGATGGCGAGGACACGAGAGAAATTGTCATAGGGATACTGACAAGAGTTGTTCCAATGTCAGTGGAGCGGCTGCGTGACACAGTTGACACCGTTCACCGGCTGGGAAGGAAAGGCGACGCCGCTACCTCTAACACACCGAGAGCAATCATCATTCAGTTCGGGATGAGAACGGTGCGGGATGATGTTTGGAAGAAGTCGAAGGATGCGAGAGTGTGTAAAGACATGCACATACGCTTCAAAGAAGACTTCTCGAAAGAAGACCGGGAGGCACGTGCGAAGCTGTGGCCATTGGTCCAAGAAGCCAGAAAGACAGGTAAACGGGCATTCTTGAAAGAGGGATACGCTCTGATCGATAACCGGAGAGTGGACCCAAACTGAACACTTGTTTTGTTACCATTTGAATGGCTGTCAGAAATTTAGCCTATACGTTTTTTCAGTGAAACTTTAATCTTATTGTTTGTTTGACATAAACGCTCCGATATGCAAGTATTAACACTACCCGCACTTTGTTTGTTAATACATCACTGAACATTTGAAGTTAAATAACCTGATGTTATGATTGGAGCATGGTTAATGTTACGTTGTTGAATCCAAATAATTTTTGCACGCCAGTATATGGCTGATACTGAATGTTTACCTTGTTTAACTGTTCCTATATGGTATTGCAACTGGTCACCCCTTGATATCTTCTGTTATGCCAAAATTAAGAATATTATAACAAAGTAGGCGAAATTGATCCTATATTTAAATAGAACTTTGCTATAATAGCTGTTCGGTTTGTAGGTTTCCCTTTCTCCCTCTATAGTTTCAGAGGGCTAGTTACACAAAACATATAGATTTAGGACTAACTACTCATTCCTGCGCATCGTTACACTCTTTTGTGCATTGCTTATAGTTTATTTACTTATTACCTAAATGTTGTCCTTTATTTCTTTAAATACTAGGGGGATGAAAGATAATGTTAAACGTAAGGCTATTTTTCTTTTCTGTAAGGAGCAAAAGGCTAATTGTGTTTTTTTACAAGAAACTCATTCAGCTGAGGCTGACACAAAATTTTGGAAATTGCAATGGGGAGACTCCATCTTTATCAGTCATGGAACGTCACACTCCGCAGGAGTTATGATTTTATTAAATAGATTTCCTGGGAAAATTATTGACCATAAAAGTGACTCTACCGGTTATTGGTTAATGGTTGCGGCAGAAATTAACAGCATAAACTACATCTTATTATGTGTCTATGGTTATAACAAGAGAGCACAGAACAAAAATCTCTTCTCATCCTTAAGTAAGTACTTAGAGGAATGGAAGATGCTTTTTTCAACGGATAGAGTAATAATTAGAGGAGATTTCAACCTAGCCCCTGATCTTTGGTTAGACCGCTTACCATCAAAGAGACATTGCCACACACTTGATGAAACAATACTTGAATTGATCACAAAGGCCAATTTAATAGATTATTGGAGAATGAAAAACCCAACCAGAAAACAATGTACCTGGTTCAACTCATCTAATAATGGCCAGTGCTCTAGATTGGATTATTGGTTAATGTCAGACAATCTCATTAATGAGGTTAAGAGATGTGATATTTCAGCATCACCCCTGACTGATCATTGTGTAATATCCTTGACACTTTCTCCGGGTGGAAGAGAGAATAGCATAAATTCCATATGGAAATTTAACAATAACCTTTTGGAAAATTCTGAGTTTTGTAATGCAGTTAAACAATTAGTTAAAGAAGTAGGTGAATTGGAAATGTCTTTTCTGAGTAAATGGGAATGGTTTAAATTCAAAGTTAAACAAATGGCTATCAGAGCAAGTAAGCAATCATCAACACTTAAAAAGATAAGACAAAGGGACATCATTAGTCACATCAATACGTTATGCTGTAAAAATGATTTGACTCAGCAAGAACAGACTGAATTAAACAATCTACAGTCCCATCTTGATAATATATATTTGGAAAAGGCCAAGGGAGCATTTATTCGTTCAAGGGCTCGTTGGATTGAAGAAGGGGAGAAAAATTCTTCTTACTTTTTTAATCTGGAAAAACAAAGACAGACGAAGAAAAAAATTCAGAAGTTAAATATCAATGGTATTATTGTTGAAAATCAAGAAGAAGTAAACGAAAAAACATCAAAGCTTTTTATAGTAACTTGTATAAATCCCTTTTTTCTAAAGAAGATTGTTTTTTTTTCTTAGATAAGATCCAGGGGTTTAAAAAGACAATGGATGATAACTTTAAACAACTTATGGAAGATGAGCTAAGAATTGAGGAGCTTGACTTAGCAGTTCAACAGATGTCTAAGGGGAAGTCACCTGGAATAGATGGGCTAACCGTGGAGTTTTTGTCTTTCTTTTGGATTGATATCAGGGAAATACTCTATAATGCCTATTTAGATTGTATCTCAAAAGGTAATCTTTCTCCCACTATGAAACATGGTCTCATCACTCTAATTCCCAAACCTAACAAAGATAATCCTTTATTGGATAATTGGAGACCAATTACCTTGTTATGTAACGATTATAAATTGCTGGCACTTGTCTATGCTAATCGTCTGAATAAGGGATTATCACATATTATTGACGAGTGTCAATCAGCTTTCATGAAGGGTAGAAATATACATAACCATACCAGGCTGCTACTAGACATGCTTGATTATCGAGACTTCATTAACACTGATGCTTTTATTTTATTTCTTGATTTTTTTATAAGGCATTTGATACTGTTGAACATACCTTTTTATTCAAAATCCTAGAATTTTTAGGTTTTGGGAGCAACTTTTGTAAAATAATTAAGATGTTTTATACTGACATATATAGTTCTGTGTCCCTGAATCCTGGTATAACTCCTCGGTTTGATGTGCTCCGCGGTATTAGGCAGGGATGCCCGATTTCTCCCAAACTGTTTATTCTAGCCACCCAATCACTTATAATGCTCATTAATCACAACCCTGACTTGCATGGGATCTCAATATTTGGCAAAGAATTTAAAATCAGTCAATTTGCAGACGACACAGCACTCCTTTTAAGGAATAAATTCATGGTTGATGTTGCCCTTGATTCAGTCTCGATTTTCTCTAAAGCTTCAGGATTAACCCTCAATATTAAAAAATGTGAGCTACTTCCCATTCACTCATCAATGGATTCCATCATCTCTTCAATTGAGGTTAAAGCTGAAGTGAAATATTTAGGAATAGTTTTATCTAAAAATGCTATTAGAAGGGAAGACATTCATTTTTCTAATCGCTTAATAGATATGAAGAAATCTTTGAGTCGCTGGCTTACCAGAGATCTCACTATCTTTGGTAGAGTCACTTTGTCTAAATCAGAAGGTATTTCCAAAGTCACTTTATCCATTTATCCATGTCACTCCCTGTATGTTTCTTCCAATAATATTAGGAAAGCCAATTCAATTGTTTTCCAATTCCTGTGGAAAAACAAAACCCATTATATTAAGAAATCACAGCTGGTTAAAGACTATGATATGGGTGGTATTAAAGCTTTGGACTTTGAAGCAATGTTTGGGACCTTTAAGATCAACTGGTTGAAATCATATCTATCACAACCAGATTCTATGTGGTTTCACATACCTAGACATATATTTAAAAATATAGGAGGGCTTGATTTTCTTCTGCAATGTGATTTTGAGGTGACCAAAATTCCTGTTAAGTTGTCAAACTTCCACAAACAAATTCTCCAATATTGGAAAATGATATTTACCCATAACTTTTCTCCACATGGATCCACCTTATGGAACAATAGGGTCATTATAATCAATAGGAAATCATTGTTCAGGTCTGATTGGTATGAAAAGGGAATTGTTTTTGTGAATGATATTATAGATGATAATGGTAACCTTTTGGAATATAAAGCCTTCCTAGACAAATATAATCTAAACTGTACATATAGAGAATACAATATGATCTGTAAAGCACTACCTGTACCGTTATTACAGTTAATTCAAAACACATTGTTATATGCAAGAACAAGACCCTTACCAACTTTACCAAATCTAGTTATTAATGATTGTACTTTATTTGACAATAAATGTAATAATAAATATATTAGTGATGCTTTGAAATCTAGATTATGTTTTGATTATAACAGAGGATTGTGTGTACAGGTTCCGAACATGGATGCTTTGTCCATAGAAAAAACACATTTTAAATTCATTAAATGGCCCATTTCTCCAAAAGTCAAAGAGACTCACTTTAAAATAATCTATAAGATATATCCGGTCGCTGACTTTCTTAGAAGAAGATTCAAATTTGATGTAGACCCTTGTGCTTTTTGTGAGATGGCTGATGAGACCCTAGAACACATGTTCTTTTTTTGCCCCGTGTCTAACAGCTTCTGGTCTGAGATATATAATTGGCTGTCTCTTAAGATGGATAATATCCCTACTCTCACCTTGCCACACATCCTCTTTTTATATGGATAATGTAGATTCATCAGTATCAGACTTACTCAATATGATTATTCTAATGGGTAAATATCATATTCATTGCAGCAAGTGGAGGTGTTCTAAGCCTTCCTTTGTTTGGTTTATAAATTACTTTAAATAGTTTTTTTCCTCACTGAAAAAGATTAATTCTACTAAAATTGCAAGAAAAATGTACAGTGACATATCTAGGAAACTACTGTTTTGATTAGTCTCTCCTTATGTACCGCTCTAAATGGTAATTTTACTTTCTTTAGCCTTCTTGCTTTTGACTGATGTATTTTAAGCAGCTCCCCTTTTTATTTTATTCTTTATTTCTTTTGATCAGGTAACTCTTTTTGTATAGTGACAACATTTGTATTGTATATACGCATGTATATCCTTTCCCCAATGAGAGTTTTGTATGTTGGTGTTTTTTTTTGTCAATAAAAAAAAAAAAAAAAAAAGTTCCTAAAAGCTCATTACTGGCTTTGCAAACACTGGGGCACTTTGATTTTTTTATTTGTTTACATGCCTGCCGGGTATTTTAAGTTGAGGTGCCATTTGTTTTTATATTAGACTTTTTTATAGTTACTGTTGCACTAAAGTCCAAAAGTGAAGAATTTATGTTATTACTTGATTGTTCAAGCTACCTCACAGAAGAGAAAGAGCTCTGTTTGTTAACGGAGTTGTTGAATGTTAAAAAAAGGTGAATTAAATAAAAAATAAAGAACATCCTGGATCTGTTTTTTCGCTCTTCTTTATTCTTTTTTTAATATATTATAGAAGTATCGGATCGGGACTCGGTATCGGTAGATACTCAAAATCAAATGACTCGGACTCCAGGGCAAAAAAACCTGAACGGGACATCCCTACCTAAAGGTATTTAGGCATTGTGTTATCTCAAACAGCTTGAAATAGTCTAGGCCTATATAGCTGCCGTAAATGGGAAAGAAATCTCCCCGGGGGAGCATGCCCCCCAGTTTGAGCCTTGAAGGTAGCCTATACAACATCTGGCTCCACACCTGGAGACAGGGGTTATGATTACACATCTCAAATTAGATATGAGTCAAGTTATTGGTTGCAGCAATTTAACCCTCCTTTTGTCCTCGGGTCAAATTTGACCAGTTTTCAAAAAGTTTCTATATCAAACAATTTGGGATTCTTTCAACCACATTGTCAAAACGTGGATGGTTCCGTAAAATAAATGATCAGTTCAGTACTTTCATTGAATTTGGGCGTGTTTTATTCAATTTTGTAGCATTTGGAGAGAAAAAAAATCATACAACACTGAAAAAATTGACAAAATGTCTAAGAAAAGATTTAAAAAAGTGGGGAAAAAAGAACAAAACTGTAGAAAAAGCGCAAAAAAACCCCGACAAAAACATCTGGAAAAGTGACAAAAAAGTGGCAGGTCGACGGGAAGACAACACAAGGGTTAAATGCACAGGACAATGGGAAACACCCGAAGTTTTCACATGCTTTGAACGCAGCACTGTTGACGTCCTTGATGTGGGCGGGGCTGGAGCGGAGGAACTGTGACCACGTGGATGGGGCCTTCGCGTGGGCCGCGGGCCGCAGCCATTACTGGTGTTGTCTACTCGGTCACCGACAGGGCTCGCTAACAGACAGCCGGTGAACACGGCAGATAACCTGAACTTGAAAGTGAAAGAAAAAGCAGCCGCAGGTCAGCACTTTGTTCAGAGACAACAACACGGCGCTGCTACAGTTCGACAAGAGCGCTGCAGTATGGAGGTAGGTCCCATATTTACATTAGTTAGCTCAAGCAGGCTGAAGGGAGGTGAGATGTGGAAGCAGAAACAGATTTTATAGTGGGTGAAGGGTTGGTTTTACCCATGTTGTTTTTCTGAAAAAGACGTAGACATTTCCTGCGAATTGATCTCGCCCTTTTTTATTTCAGTCGCAAAACAAACCAACATGTCTGATTTCCTACCGGGAGAAGTGTTTTAAAAGTTGGCCAGAAAACTATGTAAATAAGTTACCCGTTCCTTGTTTTCGGCGTCTGACTTTCAAAATAAAAGCTCGCAAATTCAAATGAATACGCCAGTAACGTTAACCTTTACCCTCGCACGTTGCCCACTGCCCACAATGTTGTAAAATCAAGCTGTGCTACACAAATAGGTCCTCATTTACTGTTATTGTTATTAATAATAATGATAACTGGTAAACTCTGTTGTCAGAGTTCTTCTCAGGTTGTTATGATATGATATGATATGATAGCTGTTCAAGGGAAAATTCTTGGTGGTAACATTTTGACTTCATGAGATGACAAAACAAGACCCACCTGAACACACCATTGGAATTGATCAATGTGAGACTAGACCGTCTACAGTCAATCAGTCACATTTATTCAAAGTGTAAAATCACCATAAGACATGGTCTCAGTACACTTTACAATTAAAGGAACACAGAAATAATAGACAGGTGGAGAAGTTGGCCCCAGCTTCAAGGCACAGCAGTATAAAAGCTCTGATGCAGAGGGTTTGACTCTTCCTAAAAATATTTCTTATCGTTCTTGAGTTGTTTCACCCTGTTTATATTGTAATGCTCCGTATCACATTTTTGCATCACCATCAGAGAAAAATTTCATCCAAATGTCTGAGTAGAACGATGCACACTGCATTCAGATGTATGTACACTCGCCTAAAGGATTGTTAGGAACACCTGTTACATTTCTCATTAATGAAATTATCTAACCAACCAATCACATGGCAGCTGCTTCAATGCATTTAGGGGTGTGGTCCAGGTCCAGACAATCTCCTGAACTCCAAACTGAATGTCAGAATGGGAACGAAAGGTGATCTAAGCAACTTTGAGCGTGGCATGGTTGTTGGTGCCAGACGGGCTGGTCTGAGTATTTCACAATCTGCTCAGTTACTGGGATTTTCAGGCACAACCATTTCTAGGGTTTACAAAGAACGGTCTGAAAAAGGAAAAACATCCAGTATGCAGCAGTCCTCTGAGTGAAAATGCCTTGTTGATGCTAGAGGTCAGAAGAGAATGGGCCGACTGATTCCAGCTGATAGAAGATCAACTTTGACTCCAATAACCACTCGTTACAACCGAGGTGTGCAGCAAAGCATTTGTGAATTCACAACATGAACAACCTTGAGGCGGATGGGCTCCACCAGCAGAAGACCCCACTGGGTACCACTCATCTCCACTAAAAATAGGAACATGAGGCTACAATTTGCACAAGCTCACCAAAATTGGACAGTTGAAGACTGGAAAAATGAAAGATTTTTAAGTTCCTCTGGCCTCAGTAGCGTACTTTCTTAGCTCCTACTTTAGAGCAGGGTCTTTTCCCTTTTCCTAGGTGTACTTGATTGGTCAAACTTAAAAGTCACGCCCACTGCCAACTCGGAACTTGCAGACAGAGCAACATCCAACAACAGGACATTTTTAACAATTTTCACCATCTTATTCATCATTAAATTCACTTCTGACAACGTTTTAGGCGAGAAACCAACTGTTTAGATTTTGAATATAGGCAGTCTTGCGAAAACTGATGCCGAATTGACAATTTGCTTCAAAGTTTTCGGAGTTGAGGATCTCCATGAAGTGAGACGACAGCCAGCAGGCGCCTGCCCCGGCCGCTAGCTCCTCGCTCGGCCAGTCCTGCTCAGACACCTCGCTGTGAGCTGGAGGTCTCTCAGACCGCTCTCGTAAATAAGAGGCTTTTATTTCGCCGTTGACGGTTCGTTTGTTTAAATATCACAACACATGTCCATCATAAGATTAACGGGAACCTGTGGTTAACTGTCTTTTCAGAGTTAAACTCCACAAGCGTGTCCTGCAGCTCGCCGGCTGTCACACACACACACACAGACACACACACACACACACACACACACACACACACACATGTCCACAGCGCAGCAGGCAGAGGCGGGGTCTGTTCCGAGTATAATAAAGCTCCGTCTGTGTTGAGCAAAACATTACGTGAATTACTGCGAGAATGGAAGTGCATTTAATATAGGAAAAGTGCACAAGTATTAGCATCATTTGTTGTTGTTGTTGTACGTGGCGCTAAGGTCTAGTGACGATGCTATAAAGACCGTTGCCGTGCTTGCGTCACTCCCTTACCCCTCCTACCAGTCTCTAAGGCCACTTGGCCAGTGGGAATGCAAACGGAAAAAAAGATTTTGGGGGAGAGTAGTTCTTAGAACTGCTTAGAAGTAGTATTATCCGGTCGGAAAGCACCTAATACCACGAAGAAATAAGGCAGTTCTGAAGGCGAAAAGGGGTCAAACACGGTATTAGTATAGTGTTCCTAATAATCCTTTAGGTGATTGTGTGTATGTGGCTAATGGCTAACTTCAGCTGTCTTTTTGCAGTTTATCACAGACATCTGTCTCATCATTGATAAAACCGCTTACGGAGACTCTGGAAGCTTAATGAGGCTCCTTCAACCGTACCGTCTTGAGAAAAAAGCTTCCTGCTACATAGTGAGAGGAACCTATGAGGAGCTGGAGCAGCTGGCAACCAAACTGTCACGGAGACATAGCTTCAGTCCCGTCACACACGGATCAACCCGTCAGCAGGACGAGCATGCTTCACCTCATGTCAAACCTGTGGAAGTATTGGGGGTTGTGATGGACTACATTGAGCTAAAATGTGCGAAAGAACTTGAGAAAATTAAAGGGAACAGCATTGCCATTGAAACACAGCCTGACCCCAGAACTGTATGCAATAAACCCAGCGGCACAGTACGGGTGACTTTCAGATGGCACCATGGCTCCTCGCACCGTGTCCGTGCTGACTTTGTCAGACAGCAATTCATCACATTTTACCAGCGGACTGCCTCTGACCTGCAGGTCACATCTGTCCCTGTGGGTCCGCATGACCACAAAGAACTGCAGAGGAGATTTCCACGCCTCCTCTTGAAGCCCAGCCTCGGAAGAACTGAAGTAACTGTGATCGGGCCTTTTGTGCACATTGCTAACTTAAAAGAGTTCCTTTCACAAAACAGGGCGAGCTCTAGCAAGAGTCCAGTGAACAAAGGTCCAGCAGAGGCTCCAAGCAGCAGAACCTCGGGTCCTTCATCTACACACAGCAAAGATCCTGAAGAAGAACCATGTCCAATCTGTATGGAACCGATAGCAACCGCCGAGAAAAAGACTCTGCGGTGCAAGCACTCGTTCTGCAGAAACTGTCTGAAAACAGCCTTTGACTACAAGCCTGTGTGCCCGACGTGTGGAGAGTTGTACGGCACTTTGACAGGGACACAACCTGATGGAGGCGAGATGAGGTCCACCACAAGCTCCGCATCTCTACCTGGATATGAGAAATATGGAACAATAACCATCCATTATTACATTCCAAGTGGCATCCAAAAGGTAGGACTACCGAAAAACTCTTTTTTAATTTAAATTTTCATTTTTCACCTTGAAAACAGTATTTGACAAAACAAAAACAAACAAAAAAAACTTCTCTTAACTCAAGGTACTTACTAGCTTTTCCAGGAGCTTTCAGCTCGTCTCACAGTGTATGAGTTGTCTCAGTCGTCATCACTGAACAAAGGAGCTTTGGTCTCAAAACAGGACCACCAGAAGCATCCCAGTGAGACTCTTACATCATTGAACTGTCAAGAGTATCAAGTAGGGCTAGGCAATATAGCGATATTATATCAACATCAATATATGAGGCTAGATATCGTCTGACATTTTGGATATGGTAATATCATGATATGACAAGTGTTAAGTGTTGTCTTTTCCTGGTGTTAAAGGCTGCATTACAGTAAAGTGATGTCATTTTCTGAACTTACCAGACAGTTCTAGCTGTTCTATTATTTACCTTTACCCACTTAGTCATTATATCCACCTTATTGGTGATTATTTATCAAAACTCTCATTGTGTTACTATTTTGTGAAAGCACCAATAGTCAACACTACAATATCGCTGCAAATATCGACATCGATATGTTTTTTCATGTTATGTCTGTCTTTTAAAATCAAACCAACTGGTCCTAAAAAAAAAAAAAGCTGTGGACCCTTAGTCACTTGAAAACCAGCTTCCATCGTTAAGCAGAGCAAGCTCTCCTGTGTGTCTGCAGGAGGAGCATCCTAACCCCGGGCAGCCATATGAAGGTGCGTCCCGTACAGCCTATCTCCCAGACTCCTCAGAGGGCCAACGGATCCTGAAACTGCTGAGGCGGGCCTTTGATCAGAGACTGGTCTTCACTGTGGGTCGCTCCACCACCAGCGGCAGGAACAACATGGTCACATGGAACGATATTCACCACAAAACCTCCACACATGGGGGACCGACTCAGTAAGAACTTTTTTTGGGCAACATGACATTTTATTGATGTGCATTACATTAGGGCTGCACAATTAATCGCAATTTCATCAAAATCACAAAATAGACTAGTGCAATATCAGGGTACATATAGGGTACATATATACAGTGAGGAAAATAAGTATTTGAACACCCTGCTATTTTGCAGGTTCTCCCACTTGGAAATCATGGAGGGGTCTGAAATTGTCATCGTAGGTGCATGTCCACTGTGAGAGACATAATCTAAAAACAAAAATCCAGAAATCACAATGTATGATTTTTTAACTATTTATTTGTATGATACAGCTGCAAATAAGTATTTGAACACCTGAGAAAATCAATGTTAATATTTGGTATAGTAGCCTTTGTTTGCAATTACAGAGGTCAAACATTTCCTGTAGTTCTTCACCAGGTTTGCACACACTGCAGGAGGGAGTTTGGCCCACTCCTCCACACAGATCTTCTCTAGATCAGTCAGGTTTCTGGGCTGTCGCTGAGAAACACGGAGTTTGAGCTCCCTCCAAAGATTCTCTATTGGGTTTAGGTCTGGAGACTGGCTAGACCACGCCAGAACCTTGATATGCTTCTTACAGAGCCACTCCTTGGTTATCCTGGCTGTGTGCTTCGGGTCATTGTCATGTTGGAAGACCCAGCCTCGACCCATCTTCAATGCTCTAACTGAGGGAAGGAGGTTGTTCCCCAAAATCTCGCAATACATGGCCCCGGTCATCCTCTCCTTAATACAGTGCAGTCGCCCTGTCCCATGTGCAGAAAAACAGCCCCAAAGCATGATGCTACCACCCCCATGCTTCACAGTAGGGATGTTGTTCTTGGGATGGTACTCATCATTCTTCTTCCTCCAAACACGGTTAGTGGAATTATGACCAAAAAGTTCTATTTTGGTCTCATCTGACCACATGACTTTCTCCCATGACTCCTCTGGATCATCCAAATGGTCATTGGCAAACTTAAGACGGGCCTTGACATGTGCTGGTTTAAGCAGGGGAACCTTCCGTGCCATGCATGATTTCAAACCATGACGTCTTAGTGTATTACCACCAGTAACCTTGGAAACGGTGGTCCCAGCTCTTTTCAGGTCATTGACCAGCTCCTCCCGTGTAGTCCTGGGCTGATTTCTCACCTTTCTTAGGATCATTGAGACCCCACGAGGTGAGATCTTGCATGGAGCCCCAGTCCGAGGGAGATTAACAGTCATGTTTAGCTTCTTCCATTTTCTAATGATTGCTCCAACAGTGGACCTTTTTTCACCAAGCTGCTTGGCAATTTCCCCGTAGCCCTTTCCAGCCTTGTGGAGGTGTACAATTTTGTCTCTAGTGTCTTTGGACAGCTCTTTGGTCTTGGCCATGTTAGTAGTTGGATTCTTACTGATTGTATGGGGTGGACAGGTGTCTTTATGCAGCTAACAACCTCAAACAGGTACATCTAATTTAGGATAATAAATGGAGTGGAGGTGGACATTTTAAAGGCAGACTAACAGGTCTTTAGAGGGTCAGAATTCTAGCTGATAGACAGGTGTTCAAATACTTATTTGCAGCTGTATCATACAAATAAATAGTTAAAAAATCATACATTGTGATTTCTGGATTTTTGTTTTTAGATTATGTCTCTCACAGTGGACATGCACCTACGATGACAATTTCAGACCCCTCCATGATTTCCAAGTGGGAGAACCTGCAAAATAGCAGGGTGTTCAAATACTTATTTTCCTCACTGTATATAATCGCAACAATTTCTGAGACAATGAATTGTGAAGCAACATTTGGAACAGCTCTAACTACTGCACACGACTAATCCATATGAAGTCACTGAGTTTCTGTTGTGTTGGCAGCTATGGATACCCAGACCCTGATTATCTCAGCCGAGTGAGAGATGAACTCAGAGTCAAGGGAATTGAATGAGTCACTTTAAGGTTTGTCAACACACCCTGTACATGTAGAGCTAAGGTGACATATTACATTACACAGATTATGGCTATGGGATAATGAATGTTATTTAAATGTACTTTGATGTTCCCTAAATACTGATACCAACTTACCTTAGTCAACCATAGCTTCCACTGTCTTTTTTCAGTTTTTATTTTTGTTTTATTTATGTTTAAAATGATCTTGTTTGAAACACAAAATATGGAACAACTAATATTTGGAAACTAACAGTCAATTGTATTATTCTGTTGGTCAATATGTGTAAGCAGTAGGGATGGGAATCACCAGAGGCCCCATGATTTTCATATCATCACGATGCTTTTGTAACGATACGATATTATTGCGATTTTAAACATATTGCGATATTCTGCAATATATTGCAATTTATTACCTTGTTTCCAACTCCAAATGATGTCCCCAAAGGAAAACGTTGTCAACATCCGTTTCATCTCAAAAACATACATCTCTCTGTTTATTCATCTCACTTCAATTTTCCATCTAGTGGGCTGAAAATGCAATTTATTCATTATTCTAGTACCAAAACGTTAAATTCTCATGTGCAATTTATATAATAAAAGATCCATACTTGTTGTATGTACATTGATACGGTATTGCCACGGAAAATACTGCGACACTATGCTGTATTGATTTTTTCCCCCAGCCCTAGTCTAATTTGGTGGTGAGGCAAACTGTTATAGTATCGTATTTAGAGTTTTACATACCCAGTAGATAGCGTATCCAATTTTTCTTAATTCATCAGGATCATAATAGAGAAGACTCACCTTTTTGAAGCATGGACAGTTTACAAACTATTAGTTTTTAGTGTCATTGAAAAGTAATTCACGCCTTCATTACATTCAGACTCAGAAAACACACCGGATGCAGAGAAGCCGCTAATAGCCGCAGAGCGACTGCAGCAATCGTTTCAGCGTCTCCTCTATTTCTTCTGCGAGCGAATGTGTCAAGCCAGGCAGGTAATCACATACAGGAAGACCTCAGCGCAGCCAGATACTTTACAAAATAAAACAAATTTCAAAATAAAACACCCAGGTTTATGGTGATTTTGTCTGTCTTGACTTCTCAGCTGCATCTACAGCGAGACACGCTGTCATGCATCTACACTACTACGTTTTGGTTTGAAAAAGAATATGTTTTGCTACGTTTGCGTCCACACTACTGCTGTGTTTCCGAGCCCCTAAAATGAAGAAAAATGGAAACACTGCTGCCCCCGTTTTGGTTTGAAAACTGTGGGGTTGCTTTGTAGTCTGGATGACCACAAACGGAGACCTTTGGAAACCAGGACGTACGTCGGTCTTATCAGTTAGGTAGCTTACAGACCTTTCAGTAACAGTTAAAACTCGTCGTCGCTCCAAGATAAATATATCCTTGCTCTTACTTTTCACCATTGTTGTTATTTCTCCAAAGGATTTTCTGTATTTTCTACTCATGCGTCCATGATATCCAACTGCAGAGTAACATCAGACAATCTGCTTCCTGTTTATACTGGCTCTCGCATGCCGGTCATGTGATATGTGTTGTCAGACGTGTTAATATGGACGCAGATTAGTTCTGCTACTGGAGCTAAAACTCCTGTGTGGACGGAGGTCATTTTGTCTCAAAACACAGCTTAAAAATTAAAGCTTAGTCGTGTAGATGTAGCGAGGACAAATCTCTCCTGTATGTCCCATGATCACGACTCAAACTAAAAAAGGGGACCAAGCCTCTGCTTTTTTTCTATAATTTCACTTGAAAGTGTTTACCACATTATTGATGATTATTTATCTAAAATTTCAACTATTTTGTGAAAGCACCAATTGTCAACCCTACAATATCGACAATATCCTGACTTTCTCCTTATCGCCCAGCCCTACCTACCAGACTTAATAGCTGTTCTATTATTTGCCTTTACCCACTCAGTCATATCAACATTGTTGATGATTATTTATCAAAATGCTCATTGTGTTGATATTTTGTGAAAGCACCACTAGTCAACTCGGCATGGGCCGGTATGAGATTCTGACGGTATGATAACCTTCAGCAAAAATATCACGGTTTCACGGTATTACAATTACAGCTATAAATGTATTATTTATAGCTGTATTATTTATAGTCACGGTTTTGAAACCGTGACTTTTTCAAACCGCGGTATACCTTGAAACTGGTAACCGGCCCATGCCTGTAGTCAACCCTACAACATCGCCGCAATATCAACATTGATGTATTTGGTAAAAAAATATCCTGATATTTGATTCTTTTTTTTTTCCAAACACAGACCGAGACAAGACCGACCCTTTGAGGTTTGAGACCACGTCAAGACCAAGACCAGATTTGTGTCAGACAGCCAGAGCTTCCTCTCCTGTCTCTTGAATTCACTTTCTTGGGAGTGCGTGTAAAGGCGGCAGGGAGAGGGGGATTTACGGTTACATATTTCAAATTAGATATAAGTCAAGTTATTGGTTGCATTGGCGAGTTTTAACACAGGCATAAATCAGACAATGCACAGGCAATTTAGCAAAATCCCTGCAGGTGTGGTCTTGAAATAAAATCACGAATCCTCTTCATCTGAGACCGAGACAAGACCCAGTAAAAATGCGGTCCATTCTGAGACGAAACCTTTGGTCTTAAGATCGATCTCGAGTACTACAACGCTGCTCCGGGCACGGACAATGTACTTCAACGTCTGTTCAAGGAGGAGCTTTCAACTCTAATATGATGCTGGATAAATTAACGAATAATAATGCATTGTATTTTAATTGGGATATTTTGTGAGTAAAACCTGAATCTGCAATGTAACCAGTAACATTTCTGTCAGGTAAATGTAATAGTACAATGTTTTCCTCTGAAGTACAAGTACACAGTAAGTCAGTAGTATAGTTGGGTTGCTTAAAGGGCCTTCTGTAAGTTATTTCCGGGTACGGTGAGTTAGAATATTAACATATTCAATAGTATTTTTCATATTTAAACATACTAAATCTGGGGCCCTTCTAGTTGCCCCAGATTTCAGAAGTCTAACACTTGTATTGTCCTTAGATAAAATAACAGTTTTGTCACAAAGCATGTATGTATTGAGTACTACAATAACATTTTCTATTAAGTTCAAGTACTTGGTAAACAATTATTTTTACAGCCTAAAATCCTTTCTGATATTCCATACAAGTACTTGAGTAAATGTACCTAGTTACATTCCACCACTGCTGGTCGGGGTCTAATATGACCGCGTTGGATAGGGGTTTACACAGGCGCACACAGCAGTGATTGACAGTCCTGGGCTCTGATTGGTTGTTTTCCTCTAGGCGCGGTAGAAGTTGCAGATCACGTTTTTTTTTTTATTAGAGTTGTCTACCTGACCTTTTAAAGGAATACGCCGACTTATTGGGACTTGGACTACTTGGGCAGAGTGATATGCTTGCAGCACCTGATGAGCCCCGAGCAGATCAGCAGTGCTTCACCTTTCTGAGAATATAGTTCCCAGTTTATATACGTTAGAAGATGGCTGTGTCTCATGTGACCTTGTTATTTGTACACACTGTGACTATACAAATCACAACATGTAAATAGGAAAATGTTGGCATTATGTTGTCACTTATTGGGAGCAGTAGGCTAGATGGATCCGTGCTAGGCTAAGCTACTGGTAGAGCCGTCGGAAAGAGCTGCAACACGCACGGAGATGAGAAGGGTATGTATGGACTTGTCTAACTCTGGGGGATATGGTCAATAAGACAAAGGCCCAATAAGTCGGCGTGTTCCTTTTAAGTGAACATTCAGAATAGTTTGGGATGTTTAATTCACAAATTAGCTGTTAGACCTTCCACACACAACTGTCTCTACTTAAAATGACTTGTCACAACTTAACATGAACTCCATTTAACTTATTACGTCACAGTCACATGGGCGGATAATATGCAATCACTTATCTTGTTATATACCTGTAATATGTGAATAAATGGTCAATTTGTGGATAAATTAAAATGACATCCACTAGATTCAATGGGTTATATTAAAAAACAAAAAAAACAAAGGAAGACTGTAGTGGCAGGAAACCCATCACATCATGTGCCAGAGTGAGCGTGGCTTCTTTCTCACTAGAGTAAAGCCTGGTTGATTTGCATTTCACAATGAAATGAATGTCCAACTGGTAAATATGTTGCCAAGAAAGAAAGACGGACAGATGAGCTAAACCAGAATCCTACCATGGGACAAAGAAGTTGTGTTCACAAGCTTCAAATAAAACTTAAAATCAGTTGTGTGATTAGGCACTTCCAAGCTCTTGGTTTATTTTCTAGGGTGAAAGAAAGTACACAGACTACAGGTCCCTTTATTTAGATAACATATATAATCTCTCATATTCACTCTGCAGTTTGAGGTGTTTTCTGATGCATAAACCTCTTCTCCCAGGATCACTGACTGATCACTCCCAGCCCTTTGCTACATACGATACCAGAGGGAAGCTGTCCGTCATAAAGCAATGTCTCACCAGATCCATGAGGCGGAGTAGCAAAAGTTGTGTTAAAACAGAACAGCTAAACAAGTGTGAAAACAAAATTCATAAAATTGAGGTAATATGAAATTAAGAGCAAGGTATGGTTCATGTTGAAAAGGCTTTGATGAATGTTTTAGAGCACGGCCAGCATCTGAACCGTGAAAGATACTGTGACAAATACAATTACAACATCTGGAATGTGAACCCATCTTTTGATTATTCAGATTAGACTTTGGTAAGGTTGTTAGATAATCCATCAGATTGTTTTCAAAGTTAAGTGAGTACAATCTATTTATTTTACAAGTTGCTGCAACGTAAAGCATCGCTGACAAGTTTAGGAAATGCACTCGTTTGCCACAAGCCCACACTCGCATGAGAAGATCAAGATCTATTTCAGCTCTTTGCAGCCAAGACAACGATAGGGCTGGAATATGTTTAGCCAAGCTTAAAGTCCAGAGGTAGGGGGAAACTGCTAGCATAGCTCCATTAAGTGAAAAATACGCCTCCCAACAACTAAAGCTGTCCGATTTCCACATGATATATTGTGTGCTGGCTGGTCCAGTAATTGACTCAAAGACTGGATTTGTTGTCTGCATCAGACTGAGCTCTAACATCTACAATAGCTCCCAACTTCCCTAAAAACAGGTCTTGTTTTCTGCATGTTTAAATACAGACAATATATCATGAAATCATGTACACGTACCAGACCTATCCATGTGCTGGAGAAAAGTTGAAATTCCCTTTTATCTTCACATTCATGAGCGTAGTTTTCACAAAATGTCTCAAGTGAATGGCTTGAAGGTGTTTAGTTTCTGAAATCAAGTCCGGCTAGCATACACAAACCCAAAAGCTGAGGAGGAGAATGCATTTCTTCTGCATTAAGACCTGTGGATTATTTCATTTGTGATTATTATATTGGCATTCACTAATAAGTGAAAATGATGTCTATTTTAATTTAGCTAACAAAGGCAGCTGGCATTGATTGGGTCTGCTTTCCTGAGTTTGTTTCTGCCACTAAAATTTCAATTTGATCCTCAACAGCCACTAATGCAAAAAGGTGTCTTACGCCGGTGTTAGCTGATAATCCCAAATCCTATCAATTACACATTTTTAGAGCCATTTGTTTTTAATGAAGGAGATGATTTTGCACCTAGATGCGTTTGCTTTCAATCGTTACCATTCAGATATTACATACTGGAATTCTGAATGTAACCTGGGTTATAGTGGACATAGACACATTTTGACAGTGCATCTAGATGAGATACAAACCAAAAATCATGTTTCACTGCGAATAAAACACTACTGGCCAGAAGATATGTTTAAGAGCATCATCTATCATCACACACTGTACTTCTATCAGCCCCATCCATTCTACATTAACTTTAGGATTTACAGTATATTATTCCAGCACTATTTTACCAAATGCACTAAACAAGTCTGTCTAATGATGTTCTCCAGATTTTCATTTGAAAGGTTTTTACCCAAAATATTCAATGGGGTAGAGGTCTAAGTAAACTGATAAGTCCCACTCCATGTTGCAGGGAACGTACTGTATGTGTCCATGCATGTGCAGGCTTATTGTCCTGTTGTACAAAAAAAAAAAAAAAAAGATCTTCCGCACAACTTTAGGCCAGAAGGGATGGAATGTAAGCACGGTGGCTCAGCGGTTGGCGCCGTTGCCTCGCACCATGGAAATCTTCAATCTGAATCCAGCAAGCAGTTGTGTGGAGCTAGGATATTTTTTATTCCCCCCCCGCCCCAAAGTGCCTGCATGGGCTTTCCTCGCACAGTCCAAAGACATGCAGGTCAGGTGAACTGGAAACTGAATGGCCGTTTGTCTCAGGCCTGTGATATACTGGCGATGTGTCCAGGGTGTACACCCTCCCCTGGTCAGTGAGAACTGGGACAGTCTTCAGCCGCCTGGCATCCCTGCACAGGATAAGCAAGTATATATGTGTAATGGATGGATTAAGAGGCATCAATCGACTCAGACTTTCAGATCTGATAGCAGTTTACCAGTACAGATTTGAAGTCAAAGAATGCTGGGACACCATACACTTGAATCACACGTGGTAGATGGGATCCTTGGACTTGAAGAGACTTGACATGAGCATCAGTTTACCTTTCATTCCTATACGGCATCACTGCCCTATACATGGATCCGTACATGTACATCACGATTGGTTATTTTATTCTCGGGCGTGTCAGGATGCTACCTTGAGTAACCTGTGCCGTACATACCATACCTCTGAGAAAACAGTTCCATAGAAAGATATAGCCGATAGAAAATAAAAGAGGATATGAACCAGCGTCGTCATTTAGCCTCACCCATATCATCCCAAACTACTTGATTCCAAGTTCCATGAGTTATTTTTTTTTTTTGCAAAAGTGAACACAAACGACATATTGGGGGGGTGGGGCGGGGGGCAATTATTTGGAAGGAAAAGAAAATGACGGGAGGTAGAGGGATGAGAAGAAAAGAGGGCAGCCCATTCCAAAAGTCCAGACGGGGTAAACTGGAATTCAGTCAAGTCACCACGTTGGGGTCAGTACTACGGATTCCTGCCCCAGAGCACAATGCCACTTGAATGCCACGACTGCTTGCTGTCCCCGCTGTGGCGGCCTTATTTGGTGAAGGCGGCCACCACAGCCCATAGCAGCTCGTTGGCGTTGGCCTTCAGGCTCTCCCCCTCGGGCTCCAGTTCCAGCAGCTGCCGCACTCTCTTCATGGCCAGGTCGTACTGGTCGTCCAGCAGCGGGGCGAAGGCGTTCTCCAGGACGTCCGAGGAGTGGGCCAGGAAGATGAGCGCCAGCAGACGCTTGTCCATACGCTGGGGGTCATTCACCCACTTGTCCAGCACGGCCTCCTGCACCCTCTTGATGAGGCGCTGCTTGATGTTGTTGTTGGTGAGAGGATGCGTGGTCATGTCAAAAAGCAGGAAGTTCTGCTTCTCGGTGGTGAGGACGCCTTTCTCCACAAGGTTTTTAGCCAGCCGTTCGCGGACGTTCCGCAGCTGGTAATGGAGCTTCAGGGGGTTCCACGTCTCTCCTAAACACCAGCCCATAAAACATAACACAGTTAATGCTCTGACCAAAAAGGGGACGTGCTAATCTACTAGGGCTGCACGATATGACGATGACGATATGACTTGCGATAAATAAACAGATATTAAAGAGTACTTAGTTAAGCTGATTTCAGTATTCTGCTAATATACCACAAATGAAAGGAAATATTTTCTAACACTTTCATTAAACAAATTGAACATTGAATTGAATGTAAAAGGCATCACTAAAAAAAAGTGACATTTATATTTAAAAGTGCAGCTTTCTGCTGATATTTTGTTGTAACTTATAAAAAAATATTTTGCTATACGTTTATTGCGTAAGTTGATAACGCAATGACGATAAAAAAAAAAAAAAAGAGATATATTGTGCAGCCCTGTTATCTATGACGAGGTGTCGTGAAAACAAAAAGAACAGAAGCAGTACCGAAATCTCAGACACTGCACACACTACAGGGAAAGTCGAATAGTAAAAAAACACTAGCAAACTCCTAGTGCATAGGCTCTGTGCAGAGCAGAGCGAAGAGCCGTGTGTGTGTGTGTGTGTGTGAGAGTGAGTGAGTGAGTGAGTGAGTGAGTGAGTGAGTGAGAGAGAGCGCGACAGAGAGAGAGACAGAGACAGAGGGATTGAGAGAGATTGAGAGAGAGATTGAGAGAATGTGTATGACGTCAAGCATGAAGTTAGCAGTAAGGTTATAGCTGTGAATGTAGCAGTGTGTGTGTCTTGCCATCTGCTGGTTAAAGTGAAGCGGGTTAGCCCCGAAGTCAGCAGCAACTTTCGGCAAAGGCTCACTTAAGGTGGACTGACTTTTAAGGTGGACCAGATATTCTAATTTTAATGACATGCCACTACTCTAAATTTTGCTTAGAACGACCGTAATCTTCTTTACAGCTCTCTTAAGGTGGGCTGATGTTTAAGGTGGACCAGTTATTCTCATTTAGTGACAAGCAGCTCCTCTGAGTTTTTCATGGCAGCTATCCCACACCAGTGGCCAGTTATTTTAAGTCTTATTTTAAATAGATTTGTTAGTTAGCAGAAATGTAGCACAACGTGATTTTTTACTTTAATTTGGGGTCAATTGTTTTTTGGTACAAAGTATTTCTATGTTGCTTCTAGGAGATGCACTAAATTCAGGTGAAGAAGAATCTTATTTTAAGTCTTACTGCTTAAAGTCCCGTTAAGGACTAAAGCAGAAATAAATAACCATAAAAGACTTAGCAGATCACTTCTTCACTCAGTATCATCACGTCTTTGAAGTCTTAAGTCTGCTCTGTCCTGATTAAATGTTTAAAATGTTTAAAGGGTTTTGATCCTTCATCGGTGAGGTATTATTTAGCCACAGGAGGGTTTTATTGTTGTTGCCTCAAGTTGAAAATCACCACAAAGTCCGACACCATTGTTGTCGATCTCTGTCCACACATACAACCAGTGTGGGGCGGGGGGCCAACGAAGCAGCTTAACTCACCGCTGAGCAGTTCGATCCAGCTCTGCACGCTCTCCGGCGGCTGGGTGTCTTTGATGTGTTTTAGGGCTTCATCCAGGAGCACGTCACCTGTTGGAGCGTCCGACTTACAAATCACCTGCAAAATCATTCAGAATGATGACAGCCAGTTACACGGCGTAGTTATCAGAGGACAGTCGCCGAAATAGACACATGTCCCTTTTCTTTTAATTCCTCAAGGCTCTGTGTATATCGCTGAGTGACGTTCACTTGTCAATTGATCTATTGATAAGATGACTGGTTATGAAAATAAATTGAAAACTACAATACCGGTCAAAAGTTTAGGGTCACTTAGAAATTTCCATTCCAGACAGAATACCAGCTGAGATCAGCTGCATTGTGTTTTTAACCAGGGCAGCAGTTTTCAGATTACATCATGTGATGACAGCATGTCAAAAGGGTTCTCGACGGTTGGAGACAGAAGTGGTTGATCTTTAATGCAATATCTACATTGTCCATTATCAGCAACCATTCATCCAATGTTCCAAAGGCACATTCTGTTTACTAATCTGATATCATTTAAAAGGCTAACTGAGAAAACATTGGAGAACCCTTTTGCAATTATGTAAGCACATAATGTAATCTGAAAACTGCTGCCCTGGTTAAAAACACAATGCAGCTGATCTCAGCTGGTATTCTGTCTGGAATGGAAATTTCTAAGTGACCCCAAACTTTTGACCGGTAGTGTACTTTGCCCCAAAACTAATTCCCTCATTCACTTTCACTTTGAACTTCACTTTTATTTAGGCCATAATGATGATGGAATATGGAGCAGTTAAGAGTTAAGGTGTGAAGAGTTGCAAAAATTCATGGTGGAAACTTTCCATTGGAATTAACTGGAAAAAAATTGTAATATAGGGGTTATTTGCTCCAGCTGTAGTTACCATGTCATATGCAGGGTTTTCCTGCCATTATCTGGCTTTGGCGCAGCGCCTAAGTGTATGAACGTAAAAACAATGTGGAGAGCATCTGGACGAGCAGACTCAGACATGTTCCGCATGATGGTTCGCCTACACAGTGGCACAAGCACGTTAGGCTGCGTTCACACAGCCTGCGTCGGCCGTCCGACGGTCCGCCAAAAACGCAGGTCTTTCCATTCATTTCGAATGGAGGTAGTGCGTTTAGGCTGCTGCGGGGGTTGCCGCGCGGGGGGGGGGGGGGGGGGGGGAAACGACACTCAAAAAAATGCAGCAGGCTTGTGTGAAAAGTTGAGACTGACTCAACTTTTGGAGAAATGCAACCCCACGTCATGCTGCTGTCAATCATGGAAATGGATATCAGACTTGTCGGTGTGTTTTGAGCTCTGGTTTGAGGCGGTGTGAGAGTCCCGTACAGGATTCGGGAAACATCTCTGCCTCCATCTCTGCCACAAGACAGTTTTAAAAACACCAAACAAGCACTGAACTGCCCGGGAGTTTGTGTAACAGCTGACTGTTTCCTGCAACAACAAAGCATTCGCTATGTCTCGCTCGTCTCTTTTCCTTCTCTCTCCACTGTGAAATAAAGCTGCTTTAAGTGCGGTCGGAAACATCAAAATCTATAAATGATCTGATAGAAAACCGTAATTGAGAAATATAAAAGTCTACTTGTGCATTGTTGGGCAGTTTAAGAACACAACAGTTTCATTGACACTCCTCCCCCCCCCCCCCCCCCCCCACCGGATCACTTTTCTTGATGTGAATGCCCACTTAGCCAATGTGTGGTAGAGAGAGAGGGAAAACGAGAAAGGGTACACTTTTTAGTGGTATAAATAGCGATTTGTTTTTACTTTCCCTGTGCCCCGAATACTAGCGTTGTAAGCTAATCAGCGGTCCAAGCTAGCTTGTCTAAAGCTACAAACACATTAGATTAGCATGAAAACATGTCCCAGAGAGCGACAGAGTGGGTATACATCTGTTATTAACCCCTAGGTTTGTTTTGTGCCGGAATTGTCCTTTAACAAGTTGTAAACTATGTACTTTGCTTTCGGTTACTATCTTCTGGTTAACTGAAATATAAAAAAATGTAAAATGTGTTGGCTCCAGTAATATAATCAAAACCTCCCGGAGAGCATGAGTTCCTTTGGCTCAGACAGTGCAGTAGTGTGGGCTGCACATGTGATGGGAGAACGCACTGTGCATGCAGAGGGTTTGTAATCTTGCCAAATTCCTATTTAATGGGATGCTAAATGGTCTATAAATGTGAGGGAGGAGTGCTGCTAAATGCAGGTTACAATTCATTTAAATGGGCAGACGTTTAACCAAAACACGACTTAAGGCCTAGTATTGCTTTTTGCAATGCAAAATTCCCTGAGTAAACTTTCCTTGGAATTGGTCATGCCTTTTTACAAATAACTGTACAGATTGATGCTACACGCAAATCAGTTAAGACTAGACAAAGAAAAGGCACCAGCAGAACCATTTTTTGTAGTCAAAGTGCAAGCAGGGACACATGTCCTACCTTTCTGGCCAGCAGACCTTTCCTCCGCATGCCACAAGCCTCTAGCTGAAGCCGTCCTCGCAGGGCCAGTTCTATCAGCATGCAGCCTCGCAGCCCCGATGAAATGCAGTCATTCCAGAACGAGGTGTAGCCCTACATCATGGAAACACACATCAGAGTACTGGTTAGTCAAAAGGTTACTATGCAATCACAAAAGTCCAGTACATAAGACAAGAGGGCCCACTCAGGGCGTTTCCTGGCTCCGAATGGGCCTAGGTGGAGATGAAATTGAGATCAGTGCTCATATTCAAGTCTACGTTCTGCTTCAGTGGGTGTTTGGTAAATTGCTAAATTCAGAGAGGATTTGAATTGCTATTTTTATTCTCAATTCTTGTCATTTTGTGCTGGTCATTTTCCTTTGGGGCTGGCTAAAACCTCTTTGGGGGTGCCAAAAACACCCCATATGCAGGAAAAACCTTGAGCAAATTATTATTTTAAATAATTTCCCCCTGGGATTATTAAAGTATTTCTGATTCTGAGCAAAATGGACCCAGACTGGCTGTCAGGAGAATTCCTGTTGGTCAAGCTGATAAGCGCAGTGAGTAAACAGATAACCTTAAACAACACTTTAGGCTACAGTTCCTGTCAGTTGCAAATATTTTAAGCACCCTTAGATTAAACTATTATGGTATAGTATGGTATAGAATCTGTACTCACTGGCCCAAACATTACAGCTGGCATTAGTTTGATAACATCACCTTTATATGTGCCTTGTGTGTTCCTTTCCTCCAATATAAAATGGAGAGAGACGACTGCAAGTTAGAAGGCAAGTCAAGGCCTTTAGTTGATGGTTTTTAAATCTTCGATACTGACAAATTGCTAACAGGTCACATATGACAATAGATAGTATCATCACAGAGTTAGTCATTTTGTACCTAAATCTGGAAGCAATGCCTCAGTACCCGTGAGGCCATGTCTGGCTTAGGTTAAAGTAAAGGTTCTCTTTACAGAAACAGATATAAATAAAGCACAAGAAATCTGAACAGTAAAGAATGATATAGGAAGGACAGGAAAGCAACCTACTAACCAATCTGTTAAGTTTTGTGTTGATGCAGCAAAACAAACACGAGCTTCCCACAGTACTGCACTCTGTCTGTACTTAAACATCCAGCAGTGCTGTGATTGTGTGTTGTTGTGCAAGCAGAAAGCAGTAAATGAACCTTTAAATGCAATCTAACTTAAGATTTCACTGGTATTGATCAAACAATTTCTCACTTACTCAGTCAGTTTGTAGAAGAAGGGGAGGAGATGTATTGGTGTCAAATGCAAAAATGCTGGTGGTAAGGTATGTGCCGTATCAGGTTCTCGCTCTAGTACTGACAATATTCCAGTTTTTGCCCTTATTCCATAAAAGACAATATTCCGATTATGACGTTTCCATGGCTAATGAAAGTGAATAGTCCACTAATATTCCCGTTTACATGTTGCCGTGCTAAATTGAATTTTTTTCTAAGTTTTCCAGCGGTGGAGGACTTGTTTGAACGTGCGAACACAGCATCCATCTTTCATTCTTTCAACCAGCTTCTTGAAAATGTCAGCTCATATCCAAAAACCTGTTGATATCCAAGTCTTTCATAATGGTTAAAAGTAGCTGTGTTTCTTTTCCGTTGAGCATGCATCTCTACCAAAAGCCGGACTCACTTAAAAACGGTTGGCTGGTTAGTTTGTGCACAACCATAGCAACACGCGGACCGTAAGCCGCAAACAGGCCGTAAACTGTTGCAAACCACGCTAAAAACCCTGATTGAGACGCGTTATTATCATTGACATATATAGGTTATTATGGAACCCACAGCAGGTCTAGGCAAGATCCGCCCTTCAATAGTATTTGCGCGCTATGATTGGCCAGGCGTCCGTGCTCAGCGAGGTAACTGAACCCGATTTGTTCAGGTCCTACCCCCTGACCAATCGGCTATCCTAACCTTACTTGAGGTCAATGCCTCAACCAATCTGATTGCTTCATAGGGCGGGTCTTGCCTGCAGTGGGTTCCATCATTGCACGATTGAGACACATATTCTGAATGCTTCTAAAACCCAAACAACACCGGCATTTCCCACGCCTTAAATCGGAAAATGCTATATTAGGAAAAGGCCCATTTCGGAATATCAAAACAGTTTACACGATCTGTCATATTCAGAATAATAGTGGAATATTAGTGTGCATGTAAACATACTCACCGTTGGTTTTAAGATTAAAATGTGTCAGTCAAAATGTTACATAAATGATGGATAAATCACATTATTTCTACATCAATCAAAAAATGTATTCCTCAAATGGTAATTTGCAGTTAACTTTTAACAGATCTGGAGTGTTTATTTACCTTCAAGATGTAGTTGTTATTTTATTTTTTACAGTTTTGGGAGGGAAATGGACTAGCTAGCCACCTGTTGAAACCTCCAGACACGTATCTTAAACTCACTTCTCTCATCTTGGTTAGACACAGGTGATAAAGAACTGAGTGCACTCGTGATGATTAAGATGTGTTTTAGATGAATTTGTAAACGTTGGTTTTCACTTGGGCTTTAAACATGTTTTTCTGTTGATCAGTGTCAACACATTCTGGTTAACTCCACTGGGATACGACGTGGTAAAAAAAAAAAAAAGACCGGAAATAGTACAAGGGGAAGCCAATACTTGTTAATTAGCACCGACTGTACCGTTACTGTTTAATCAGTGATAAAGTGGCATTACAGAATAACCCCATAGCAGTAGATTAATAGTTCTACTGTGCGACATTCAGCATTCCTGGAATATTTACATTAAAATATACCAACAGATCATTAACCCATCCGTTTAAATTCCATGGAACTTTGTTAGTGATCTTGTAACGTTACTGTGTATCCCGTTAAGCTAACTCGCTAGCGTTAGTGTACCAAGAGGCACAAACGTCACAACAAAGACTAGCTAGCTATCTGTCATAAGACAATGTCCAAATCACTAACCACCACTTTTGACTAAATGTATAAGATCGCTTCTCGACATAACCGTGTTTTGCCAAATCCCATTGACCAGCTCTGTCGGCAACTCTGAGGCCCATTACTGTTGTTAGCTATAGCTAGCTAGCGTTAACTAAACTACGTCGGGTAGGAACATAGAGCTAACGTTAGCTTCGTTTAACGTTAAGATTTACCTTCATTTTATAGCGTTAGAGACCAGGGTGTATCTGCCATTACCTCTCGGTCCTTCAGCCCTAACAACAGCACTTCTTCCATCAAGGTGAGACGTGTTTCTTTGGAGTCTCCGGTATCGTCCTCGTCCTGCTCGTCTCCCCGTCGGGGCTCATGGTCCTCCTCGCCGGACGGACGGTCTTTGTCAGCGGCGTTGCGCGAGGCTTCGGTCCGCCTCTGCACGAGGCCCGAGCTCCGCTGAACCAAGGAAGTCATGTCTGCCCGGCAACTTAGCTAGCTAAACAACAACAACGAAAACAACACGCCTCGGACTACGCTGCCCGAGATGCTTGTCTCAATTACTCGTTGTCAACCATATAGCAGTTATCTCGAGTGTTTTGCGAACAGACTACTGCGGCCTGTGTACCCTTGTCATCTGGAGTACCGTTCCCCTTCCTTGGCTTGGTCCGTATTCCGCAGCAGTACAATGTCTGTCTAATATGGCGCCGTGTGGTGATGTGGTACCGAACTTATCCAGCAGGTAGAGGCCGAGATAACCTGAATCCGCCAACCAGGATCCAAGTAACTCTTAAGTTAGGTTTGATGTCACGTCAGCTAAATTAGTTAATAAACAACTACAGTCACATGACTGTAGTTGTTTGTACAATAAGTGTAACGTTACACTGTAGCCTAGTACTTTTATTCTGCATGTTACCCATCAGCACAGTCGCACTTTATTCTTAATAGATAGCCATTCCATCTTCTCCTACTTCCTTTTTCCTACTTCAACAATAAACTCCATTTTATAATTTTACAATAAGCTAAAGTCTACAAATAACTTGGGATTCACACTTCAACTATAGGCCAGCTGATCATGTCATTGGCTATTATCATTCCCTGCTTTATCCTAAAAAGATTTTTGAGAATGTCTCTCTAAGATTTTTGCCAACCATCACTCACCCCTGGAATTTCTTTCGGAATTTGAAAACTACATTTAAAATAAACATAGTCTCTCTAGAGATGTCCTGTAGTACCCTAAAAGACCAATACTTGGCGCCCTTGCACCTTATGAGTGAGTGTATGTTACATCTATTGTGCCATAACCAGATTGTGATTCTCTGAGACCACATAGGCAGTCCTGCCATCAGGGGGGTTCACAGGGTACAGAAGACCCCAGCTTTTTATTAATCCCCATGGGGAAATTACATTTTACACTCTGTTGTTACACCTTACACACAGCCCCGAAATACATACACATGCACAAACAGGACCTATACATGGGCTAACTGGAGAGATGTCAGAGTGAGGGGGGCTGCCCATTAAAGGCGCCTGAGCCGTTGGGGGTTTGTTGCCTTTTTTTAAGGGCACCTTTGCAGGGCCCAGGAGGTGAACTGGCACCTCTCCAGCTACCAGTCCACACTTCGTACTTGGTCTGTACGGGGACCAAGCCAAGTCCCTAAGGACTAAACTACTGCCAGCCCCCAAGGTGTATGGTGCTGGAGTGGGTTAGATGAAGGGCTCAATTTGGAAATGTTTGGCCCCCTGTCCATAATTCTTGACGGCAGGCCTGCATATAGGGACTGGTAGGCTACTGCACAACCTGTTGGAAGGTCTAGGTCCTAGATCTCCGTTTAATCCTAGCGTCCTTGACTTTAGGACACGTGTCAAACTCAAGGCCCCCGGGCATAATCCAGCCCCTCGCAAATAGGGATCTGGCCCTATTATCAACTTAGTTCATAATCAATTTAGGCCCTCTTTTTCAGCGTTTTGAATACCTTTTTGCAATGTTTTTTGTTGCTTTTTTCTATAGCCACTTTCCGACCAAAGTAGTTACAGGAACGTAGTTCTAGGAAAAGTCCACTTCTAATCAGATCTACTAACTACTCTCCCCCAAAACCGTTTTTTTCCATTTGCATTTGCACTGGCCAAGTGGCCATCAGGACTGGTAGGAGGGGTAAGGGAGTGATGTAAGCACGGCAACGGTCTTTATAGCGTTAAAATCAGAAAACAAATACACCAAAAAAAGTATGAACTAAATACTAAATCTAATGTATATAGCATATTTGTCATAATTTAAACAAGTCTCCCAAAGAGAAATGGGTATCTCTCTCTCTCCCGCCTCTGCCTGCTGCGCTGTGTGTGTGTGTGTGTGTGTGTGTGTGTGTGTGTGTTTTGTCATGTCCGCAGGACACGCTTGTGGAGTTTAACTCCGAAAAGACAGTTAACCACAGGTTCCCGTTAATCTTATGATGACATGTGTTGTGATATTTAAACAAACAAACCATCAACGGCGAAATAAAAGCCTCTTATTTACGAGAGCGGTCTGAGAGACCTCCAGCTCACAGCGGGGTCTCTGAGCATGACTGGCCGAGCGACCAGCTAGCGGCCGGGGCAGGCGCCTGCTGGCTGTCGCCTCACTTCATGGAGCTCCTCAACTCCAAAAGCAAATTGTCAATTCGGCATCAATTTTCGCAAGACTGCCTATATTCGAAATCTAAACAGTTGGTTTCTCCCCTAAAACGTTGTCAGAAGTGAATTTTGTGATGAATAAGATGGCAAAAATTGTTAAAATTGTCCCGTTGTTGATCTGTCTGCACCGGAAACCCGACCCTCGTTCACCTAGGTTCATATACTGAAAAGGGAAAAAAGAAAAGACCCTGTCCTGAAGTAGGAGCTGAAAGAGTTACAGGAACTGCTGCCAGAGGGACTTTAAAATCCACAAATTGTTCCAGTCTAGGAATGTTATGTTCTAGGAACTGCAAAAATCCCTCCTGTCGGAAAGCTGCTTATGATGGCTAAGGACCTTTTTTGCTGACTTTTTTAGGGCTTTATGTCAACAACACTTTAAGTGAGAAAGCTATATGAGACATGCAACAATACAGTCAAAGATATTTGACTTTTTTATGAAATAAAGGCATGTCAATTATAAACTAAACATGTCTGGCCCTTGATGTGATTCTTTTTTTTCCAACACCCCTGCTCTATAACCAGCTAAACACATTCAAAAGTGTTTTGAAGTGAGAAACTATCACCTTTGGATTTGTCTTCCTAGGCCCTCCAATGTCAGTATATCATCGGTTGGACTGCCAAATGCTTCTTCTCATCATCCGTCTGACTGTGGCCAGTCTAATTTCTATGTAAACTTAACTAGCTGATACATCCACAATACTGGGGACTGTGTATCTACAGGAGACATCCACCTCCACCTGCATCTTGTGAAACATTACCTTGTACTTTTGAAAAAGTGCATTGCATTCACCAAAGAAAAAAAAACTTCTGTTCTGTGACTTCTGTATGTCATAATTAACGAGATTCGGGTCAGAAAAGATCTCATAATCACAGGATTGGGAGCTCATAATTATGAAAAAAGGTTTTAAAATTACAAGATCAGGTGTCATACAGTATTATGGTGCCCTGATTAGGATTTTTTGTTATATTGCCGCTGTAAACGTTTTTATCTTACTTTATTGTGTGCTTTATCAGCACAAGGTCAGCTTGAATTTATATCAGATGCTACTGGTTTCGCTGCTCCAGAAGGAACAGCTATTTTTTTCTTTGGTGGATGCATTGTGCTTCAGTGTACTGTACTTTCACATGGGGAAAAGTATTCAAAGGTAGCCTATAAAAAGAAATGATTTGCTAGTTTGCTTCGTTGCTTTGGACAAAAGAATCTGCCAAATGAATTCATGTACCTAGTTGAATAGTAACAGATACATTTGATTTGTGACTCCTTCGTGTAAATCTGTTTTGATATTCCAACACAGTGTGTAATATTCAAGTTAATGATCCATGTGTTTCTTTTTAATTTCTCTGAGTTAGACAAAGAGCTCTGTGTGGAAAACACTGTGTAATTCAGGTTTGATACAAGTTTATGTTGAACGTTGACAGCTGTGTTTCATATATGTATAATGACATCTTATGATACAATGCTGCACTATAGTGCAACTTAAACATACATAGGTTTTACTTACATCTTAATAAATACTATTTCAGTAGTTGTACATTTCTATTCCAAACTTGTATATACATTTGTACATTCTTTCCTTTGAATTTTTTAATCTTTATTTTGCAATATTTGTTCTTGTATTCTATCCTATTTATTATTTCTTGTATATTCTGTATGTGTGCTGTGTGTCTGATATTTTGCTGCTGTAGCACTGAAATTTCCCAATCATGGGATTAATAAAAGTCTCTCTCTCTCTCTCTCTCTCTCTCTCTCTCTATATATATATATATATATATATATATATATATATATATATATATATATATATATATATATATATATATAGGTGATGGGGTAATGGGTTGTTTGGTGCAAAATGAAAATAAATGTTTTGGTAGGTGTTTAAAATTGTATATATATATATACATATATATATATATATACATATACATATATATATATATATATATATATATATATATATATATATATATATATATATATATATATGTATTTTGTTATCTTGCTATCAATATATAATATAAAATCTATAATATGTACAGGAAGTATTTACAGTTGAATGGGGGGATAACAAGCTTCGGCTCGCTCCTTTTTGGACAGATTGAACATATTGTTTGTAACACTTCATAGATATTGTTTTTCCGTTTGGTGTGTTGCTACGCACTTATTGTGTATTTTATTTTATTGTTATTTTTTGCTCGAAATATAACAAAGAAAGATATTCTGATATTACGATATCCAAAATTAAAGATGATATTTAGTCTCATATATCGATATAATATCGATATATTGCCCAGCCATGCTCTTGGTGTCTTAAATATCTACTAGGGCTGAATGATGAATCATTTTCAAATCCAAATGCGATTTGAAGGAATGTGATTAGCTAATGGTGAAGACCGCGATGAATCAAATGTGAATGATTAGTTAAGGTAAGTTTTTTGTCACTATTTGACTTTTTGTTGATTTTTTTCAGCGATTTTTTTTTATGTTTGTCGATTTTTTTCCCAGTTTCTTGGTCACTATTTCCAACATTTTTGTCACTTTTTTCAACGTTTTTTTGTCATTTGTTTTCCCAAATGCTATAAAATTAAATAAAACACCCAAATTCAATAACATTAGTGAACTAATCATGTATTTGACCTGTGAAGAGTAATGGTTGTATGGAACCATCCATGTTAGTTTCTTTGACAATTTGGTTAAAAGAAACCCAAATTTCTGATATGGAAACTTAAAAAAAAAATGGGTCAAATTTGACTCGAGGACAACAGGAGGGTTAAATGTGTAATGCTGATGAAATTGTCACCACTGTTAGGTTGTTGGTGCCAGAGCGTGCGTGTGTAGTGGCCCAGAGTAAGTGGGGCTCCTCTCTGGTCCACTACAGCAGCATGCAGCATGCAGTAGCCTCCACTGTGGCAGGAAGTGGTGCCTGGGAGGCGGAGTTTTCAGGCCAAAACAGCCGTCTCAACAAAATGTGGACATTTAGACTCCGCCCTCCCGCCTGCATCCGAGACTGGGCGGCCGAATGAAAGCTCATCAATCCCCTAAAGCATATAATACACATACCTGCTGAGAAAGAGAAACGCAGTGCGTTAATAACTGTTAGTCAACACATTTCATATTTTTCCCGCTTCTCGGATGGTTTTCCTACAGTGGATATCTGTTGAATGGAGTTTCGGACTCTGAAGCCACTTTTTCCCCTTCTTTTTTTCAAGCTGAGCGCAGCTACTTTATTCTTGCTCGGATTTAACCGTTAAGACGCTTTTTTATACAAACTGTGAACGTCTCATCGTCAGTGTTTGTACCCGGGATCGGGAGCCTTTGAAGTGCACGGCCATGTAGCCCGAAGGTACAGTGGACCCTGCTTCATATTTCAATAAATGTACTGATACTTTATTATGCGGGCTGACCATATTGGGTTAACAGTGAAGCTAGTGCAGCTTAGTTACTGTTCTTCCTACCAGAGTGTGTTAAAAGTGCGTGCCTTGCACAGAGAACACAGATATGGATAATAGAATATGAGCCCGGGAGTTGTTCCATTCAGCTTTAGTAAACTACTGCTGGCTCCAAATCGTCTGGGTGGAAATGTGAGCGCTGGCTGAAATTAAAATGTATTTTGGGGGAGACTAGGCTATAGCCTATATATTCCATATACTTTATAGCTTGAAATCCCTATTCGAACTAAAATAAGTTGCGTTGTATTAAGAGCTGCATAGATTAATCGATTCATTGATTAGTTGTGAGCTAGCCTATTCATTAGATGATCAACTATTCTGACAATCGGTTTGAGGGCTGAACAATTAATCATTTTCAAATCGAGATTTGAAAGAATGTGATTAATCGTGAAGACCACGATTAATATAATGTGAATATTTAGTTGAATTTTTGGTGTAACATTTTTTTCTTCTTTTTATTATTATATTTGCAGTTTTTTCACAAGATGAATGCTGGAATAATGGTACATTTCACAGATTGTTTCCAGAAACGTCCTATTATCAGTGGATGCTTCATTTATTTTGAATAACTTTGTTTAACGTGATGGTAGAAGGTGTAATATGTAGATGCTGCTGTTGAACTGAGTCATATCACACATTTCAGTTTACAGGATAGAACTGATATTTTTCTTGGAATTGTTTTTTGTCATTATCATAACTTTAACTTTTGTGATAAATATTCTGTGTTATAATGCTCCACGGTAATCTTTATCTGTAACACAGTCAATATTAAACTTCAGCTTCAGCTTTTTTTTAAATAACACATCAAATCATAATCGCAATATCTGGCAGAAAAATCTGATTTTTTTCTGCCAAATTGATGTCAGCTTGTTAAATGTGAGTATGTTCTAGTGTCTTCTCTCCTCTGTGACAGTAAACTGAAGATCTTTGAGTTGTGGACAAAACAAAACATGACAAGGACGTGATCTTGGACTTTTTGGGAAACACTGATCCACATGTTTCATCATTTTCTGACATTTTAGAGATCAGACAACTAATCCATTCATCCAGAAAATAATCGACAATGAAAATACTCATTAGTTGCAGCCCTATAGTGGTATTGTCAGCCTTCAGCCAGGGGCCACATCTGTGTTTCTCTTGTGTAATATACGCAAGATAAGCTGCTTTGTATTAATACATGAATTTAGATATTCCGATTATGGTGTAAGTAGATAGATAAAGGCAAATAACAGAAGGTAAAATGAGGTATAGCACACAACAACAACAACAACAACAAATGAAAAGGCTAAACCAAGTTGTGTGTGCTGTGCAGTGTTGGCATTGTTTTTTGCAGAAATGAAATGGAATAATTGTGCACCAATTTGTTAGACATTTAAAGATAGAAAAATCGTTTCATTTTTCTCCCTCTTCTCTGGTGCCTACAAATGTATGGTGCCCACTTCAGCAGTTTGATTGTCCCTCAGTGTCTGAGTTCAAATCTATGAATATATAAATATATGAATATAGCTGTTAGGCCCTCTGCATTCCTGCTGAGGAAACTCTCTGCTCTCTCTAACTCCATTCATTGTTTTTCTCAAGCTCTTTTGGCTACGGCTTCAAAATGACTTCACTGTGAAATAATGTGATAGCTTTTACATCTAGAGGCTGCCATCCAGGCTGCACTGATCATTCCCAGCCTACCACCTTCAGGAACCAGACAGTTTTACAGAACTTCTGGATATACGGTATGTCGCTTATCGTAGTGAATAGGGAATCACTGAAGCCTGGAGCACATTCTTACATACAGTAGGCCTTTAAGCCTGTCTCTCATGTTTCCTGTCACCAGTTTGGGCAAATCATGGGCTCCAATAGGAAACAAAGAAAAGAAAAGTTTTGCATACTGTTCGATCATTGTAGATCAGGGGTCTTCAAGGTTTTTTAAGCCAAGGACCCCATTAACTGAGCAAGATGGGGCAGGGACCCCCTCCTACATATATTGTATAAAATTAAGTTGCATAATAAACTGGGCCTACAATAACATCCTAAAATCTTTTATAAATACCTTTTAGTGCATAGAATACTAAGCTATTCAAATAATTGTTGGTATGATTTTATAAATCAACTTTTTATATTAAACATGTGGCACAGTGAATCCTCTGGAAGAAGTATATCAGTGGATGGCTACCTTAGTGACTACATTACATATTTGCTAACAATTTCTTGGATTCATGTTAAGAAATTTAAATTTTAGAATTTTTTTTCAAAAGCCTGATGATACCAAAACGTTGCCTACTATTACATTTATTTTTTGCACGTTAGACAGCGTGTGGGAGTTTCTCTGCAACTTTTGTCTTACTTATCCCCCTCATAATTTGGTAAAAAACAGTAAATAAAATAATGAAAAGAGGAATAAAAAATGTTAAATAAAATTTTACACCAAACATTCAACTAAATATTCACATTTGATTAATCAGAGTCATCACGATTAGCTAATCGCAATCTTTCAAATCTCGATTTCCATTTGAAAATGATTCATCATTCAGCCCTAATAGTTACTTTACAAAATAAAGATTTTCACAAAAAACACATATTATAAAAGCTGATGTTTTATTCTAAAGTAAACTAGCCAACAATATAACGGCTACAAGTCCAGCTGAGATGATCAGACCATCACACACACAGCTGGTTGGATCCTTTACTCTTTCTACAATGGAAGGAGAGTTCTTTACGTTTAATACTTTAAGTGCATTCTCCTGATGATACTTACATACTTTTACTGAAGTAACATTTTCAATGCAAGACTTTTACTTTAACAGAGTATTTTCACAGTGTGGTATTAGTACTTTTACTGAAAGGATCTGAATACTTCTTCCACCACTGGTTTGGTCTCCACCAACAGCAGAGAAAAATCAGTTTAGCTGCTAAATCAGTGTTTCCTCTATGTTGATATTATGCCACGGTAAATTTCTGCCGCCATGGTATCAGAAATAGGGCAGACGCACAACAGGGTTTCCGCTATGTACACCGCGCACCGCTGCTCCTTCAGCTGTTTACGAAAAGTCATAAAGTCGTAATTACACGACTCCGCAGAGCCGTCTGCTCTACTGAACTCAAGTGAACTGTCATCCGCTCTCTCTCTCCTTTAGGGTGAGCAACTGGAACAGTGACAGGACTTGCGAAGTCATGGCAACTAAATAAACAACAGGGCGAGTACTACTTGTCACTCAATCTTACAAACAGCGACGAAAGCCGCGACACGAAATCCGCACTTACGCGGGTCCCGTGAAATATGACAGCTAAAGTTGGAAAATAGCATTGTGGACACTGAATTTGAAGAAGCTAACGTTAGCGAACGCTGCGGTAACGGTCCCTCTGCCTCTGCCTCCCCGCTGCAGGAGACGCTGTATTCCTCCGACACGCTGTAGTAACATTACTGTTTTAAAACCGTTATCCAGGTTAGTGGGGGTGCATACCGCTCAAAACCAACATGAAAAACATAGTAACGTTCCCTCAGCATTTTGTTTTGTTGTTAAACTGTGTGTAAAATGAGCAGTGACGTTAAATCACCCTACGGTACCGTCTATTTGCTGGATGGTTTCAAGGTAACGGTCGGTAGCTAACATTAGCAGATAAGCCCGTACTTTTTGACGTTCAACAGTAACAATTAATGTTCATACTGTTTCCTTTCAATTGAATTGAGAGAGAGAGGCTGGACCTGAATGGCTTGGGCTGTTGGCTTAAAGGATTTTATGTATTTTATCATGTCTGTCTAAAACCAACAGTCAGGTAGTAAACACTGAAAGTGGTTTTGCTTGCATGCTGTAGTCATCCCTCCTGTTCATGTTGGTCATTAGGATATCCGTTCCTAATTTGTTTCCATTGGAAGACATGGAGAACAATATCCACAGTCCTCATTTTGTGCAAAAATGCATTCTAAAGTTCAACTGAACAGAGTTTAGACAAATCCAGTGAGTATCTTTCAAAGTTACAGTTGCACTTGAAGTATCATATTGGCTTCAGAATAAACTTTGGAAAACAAATTTTGCAAAGAACAACTCTTGATTTTGTCCCCCATTACCAACGCTGAAATTGCATTAGCACCCAGTGTGAACAACAAGAGGAATGATACAGCAAACAAAACCTGTTTCAACATGCATATCGCATGTGAGTATTTTTTTAAGTCAAACGTGAGAAAAATGTGAACCTATTCTTTAAATCTGAGGCGTGTGCAGTACTCTTGTTCAGATAGGGACAGTAGGGCTTAGAGGGAGGGACACTGGTTGATGCTAGCTTACTGTCAGAATGCAAGTTCTAACAAGTACACAGTGATTTAAGGGTAATCATGTCTGAGCAGATTATATGTTTCACATCAACATGAGTACAGGCCCCAATCCTTTTCCCAGCAGATATTAGCATATTCCTAAATTATTCTTCATCAATGTATAAACAATTAATCATATTAGTTCGTATGGAGCATTCTGTTGTGTTAACACTAAAGAGGATCCTGCATTTCCAACTGATGCATTTCTGCTGGATGTCCCTCATTTTCGGCCGGATGTCCATCATCTTCCGCTTTCTTTGTGTTGGCGTTCTAAACTCCCAGGTTGATTCGGGAAACATCCTCCGAGCTAGAACTGGCAATGAAATTATATTTGTCTTCTTTTTGAGTAAAATTCTCATCACACACTTGACAGCCATTTTAATTCCAGAGCTTGCAGGTACACATGTTCCACCAAAACAAGTTCCTTCCTGAGGCTATTTTGCAGAGCCACTGCTGCTAGTTCTGCACTTAGCGCTGCCCAAGACGATAGTTATTGGTTAAAAGAAATGCCAATAAACCAGAGCATGTTTTCCTCCTATGCCGGAATTTTGTGTGGACTAGCCAGATGATTCAACTTGTTTCAACTCCCAAGCTGATGGACACCTGATGAACAGAGTAGGGAGCAAAACAAGAAGGACTAGAGGAAAACAATGAAAACACCTGGGGATGCTAGTTTTGAAATGATACTGTCTGCCTGACACCGATGTCGGAACCCATCGGCTACCAGTCTGACAACAATTTAGCCTCTGGGGGCAAAGGAGAATATTTTGAGGGTTCTGGCGTAGTGTGTGTGTGTGTGTGTGTGTGTGTGTGTGTGTGTGTGTGTGTGTGTGTGTGTGTGTGTGTGTGTGTGTGTGTGTGTGTGTGTGTGTGTGTGTGTGTGTGTGAGATATAGTTGAACAGCTGCTTGTGGAACAAGACTCCGCACACACAGCCTCACACACACACACACACACACACACACACACACACACACACACACACACACACACACACACACTCTCAAGTCATTTTTGATTGAACATTTATTTAAACATCCACATCAATTAACAAAAACATAAATTCAAAGAAAACACATGCATTCACATAGGGTTGGTTGGCGATGGCCACAGCCATCGTGATGTCAAGACTGACATTGTGATGAACACACACACAGTTGGTGTGTGTAAGATGCACACTACAGAAAAACTGATGTGGTCATATTTACATGAATACAGCGAGGTCCACCCCAGTCCAAGACAGAATCAGCCTGCTCTGCTGTAGCTGCACACCGCTCACATAAACTGCTGACAGCAGCTCACCACAGCCTGAAACAATAAATATCTCTAATCCCTGGCATGTTCCAGTTCCCCTGTCCAGCCTCAGAGCCCTGAATCAGTTTCACCCCCAGACAAACCTATTGTACATGGTTTTTAACACAGTTGACAACTTGTTAAACAGAATAAAGGAATTGCTGATTAATTAATTTAAACAAACTAATTCAAACTAACTTCATCTTGCTGCATCTGACTTACTCCATCCTGTTTGACCCGCAGGGCTGACTGCTCTTGTCTGCTTGTGTGTTAGTTTTTTGTCAGTCATTTGATTTTAATTGATTTGAGCTGTTACCGTCTTTTCTTATTAGTCCCTGACATTGCGATGTGCTGCCTTTTAATAATCCCATAAAGTGTACGTAAAATGTGATTGATCAAACACTGTCACCTGCTGAGCTGATTCAGACAGATCCTGATGCGCCTCAGTAGTGATGGTAGTGTCTATTTCAGGAGAGGTAGAGAAAAGTGCGTTGTTTTGAGGCAGACAGAGCGTGTGAACTGTGAAGGGCTGGACAAATTGCATGTATTGTTGGATCACAGCTGCTTGGTAATTGATGGAGCATCATGCTGTGCTGCGGTTTCCTTTCTGTTTTGGTCTGTTCAGGTCCACTACACTTGGATCACTACCATGGGTATATTCGGATTAAGTCTGACTGTCATTGGGTCTAGTTTGTATCGAGCATGTTAGATTTGTGTAGGTGTTCCACAGGTCCATTTTGGATCAGTTCCACAGTTATGATTGTGTGCCTGGTGTGGTAAAACTGTGGTGGTGCACCACAGATGGCTCTTTGTAGAGGTTCATAGAATGAACAACCATCAACCATCATCAGGTGGTTGGCATTGATATGGTCCCAATAGTTAGGGCAGTATTGTAAGGCCTGACTAAGGTACTTCCTAATCTTTGTTTATAGTCTTCTCTCTTCTCATCTAATCAAAATTACTTCTAGTTACTAGTTGGGTCTATAGCCCTTGGACGTGTGAATTCAAATTAGCCATTTTTATTTCATCTATTGGTAACCTAGCCTATTCACAAGCACCTCAGAATCATCCAATGTCCTGGTTGTCAGCTGAACTGACTGCTCACCAACAAATAAACAAACAAACTATTCTGTGCTTAAACTAAATGATGTATAATGATTTAAGCAGTCAATTATTTTTACTTAATGGCAAGTTTTGGGAATTACCACATTTTATTGCAAAATAACCCAATCAAAGCCTGATTACTTTACATTTTGGACAGAATATAGTGCAAAGTCTTTGTGTTAGTAAAGGGTTTCTAACATTTGATAAGGCAGCTAGAGAGTCTTTCAATACCAACTTAGTCTTTAGTTAAGAAGTTAAGATAAACAACAACTGTATGATATCATAAAAAATGTTGTTGTTGGTTTTGCCCAGATTTTGGATGGAAAAACTGGGGGACATACCAATAGTATGGATAGACCAGTGTTTGGTAGCACTAATAAGCCATTAATTAACCTAATGCATTACAACAATTTGATTTATGAAGTGTTATGGCCTCAAATGAAACACTACCTTCATTTACATCTAATTTCCTGGCTATCACCTGGACAGACTGTCCATCCATCTGTCTTCCGCAGCTTATCCATGGCTGGGTCACGGTGGCAGCAAGCTAAGCAAGGTAGTCCAGACATCCCTCTCCCCAGCAATGTTTTCCAGCTCCTTCTGGGGGATCGTGAGGCGTTACCAAGACAGATGAAATCTATGTATCTCCAGCATGTTCTGGGTCTACCCCAGGGTCTCCTACTGGTTGGACCCGCCTGAAAAGAAATTCCAAAGGAAAGTGCCCATAAGGCATCCTGATCAGATGCCTGAACCACCTGAAATGGCTCATTTTGACACAAAGGAGAAGCCCCTCTACTTGGCCCAGAAGTGATACTCACAAGACTGCTTGGGAGACTCTGTCGTAAGCCTTCTCCAAGTCCACCTTTAGACTGGATGGGCAAACTCCCATGACCCCTCTAATATCACTGCAAGGGTAAAGAGCTGGTCCAGTGCTCCTCCTAGAGCTGAGGTTTGACAATCCGTTGGAGCCTTCTTTCCAGCGCCCTAGCATAGGCGTTTCCCTGGGAGGCTGAGCAGTGTCATACCCTGATGCTTTGAGCACACCCTCTGGTCCCTCTTTTTCTAAATGGTAACCACCACCCAGATCTCCACAGGTACTGTGCCAGACCTCCACACGACAATGAAGAATTGTGTCAGTCAAGACAGCCCAACAATGTCCAGAGCCTTTAGCATCTCAGGGCGAATCTCCTTCACACTTATTGCCTTGCTGCCCAGGAGCTTCTTAACTACCTCAGAGACCTCTGCTGGGAATATGGGTGAGCCCTCTCTAAATATTTCAAACTTTGCCTTCTCCTCGGAGCATGTGTTGGTTATGTTCAGGATTTTCTCAAAGTGACAACATCCCCAGTCTGGGTCAGCAGTTCTCCTCCCCTGCTGAACACAGCATGAGCCTAACCCTGCGTTCTCCTTCTGAATCGTGAAACGGTTTGCCAAAACCTCCTTGAGGTCAGCTGAAAGTCCTTCTCCGTAGGCTCCATGAGGACCACCCACACCCGGGTTTTTGCTTCTTTGACTGCCACATTTCCTTCGTAGACCTTACCAGGAGCTGTTGCCCCCAACAACCCCGACTACTGAATATTACGGAAGTGCTCACCTACTGCTCACATTTACTTAATAAGTGTTTGTTCTTTTACTTGCATGGTAAAACTAAAATAAGGTAAATTTATTGGAAAATAACACAAAACAGCTCCGGAAACAAGAGCCGCTAAATCAGTCATTCATTGCAATAATTACAGGAAAAACAATCTTTGAAGGATATTATGATTTATTTATTTTTTATAAAGGATATGGTGGGTTTATGATGGTTCAAAACATGTTTTGAAAGTCAGTTTCACCAGCTGATTGAAGCGTCTGGACTACAGTGAACCACGTTCATGTTGTTTCCTTTATTCTGGAACAATGTGACATATCGGATATACTGAAAATGGGCTTTTTGTAATCCTTGGCCATATGGCCCCTTGGAGAAGAGCAGGGTAGGGGGAGGGGTGGGATGAGACATTTAGGTCAGCCTAAAACACGGAACAATAAGTAGGGAACTAATCCTTGTTGTCAAACTGTAAAGTAGATGAATTTGTTTACCGAACAGTAAAACACTGAGTGTGCACACCCCTGGGAAACACACATAGATGGCTTTCCATTGGTGAATATATAGAGGTGCAGCATGGTGTAAGAAATTTAGGGAGTTCTGGTGGTGAATGTTATTGTGATTAGATAAATCTCTAGTGCTGCTCTGTTTAGCCACTGTCATCGCCGCATGCCGCTCAGTTTTTCTGGCAAAACTCCACTACCACGGCTCCTGACAGGAGCGTCATCTAGCGGTGCCTGTAGCCGGCTCACAGTCACCTGTTGGCAGCCAAACACCTGCCGCTTGTAGCCGGCGTTCCGGCACTCTGTAGCAGCTAAATACAACCAGCAACTGCTGCTCGCATTTTATCGTACTTTTGCACTATAGACTGGTCACATTACAGTGCTTTACTTTGTTTAAAATTCTTCTATTGTAGGTATATAATGGTGTATTGATAAAGTAGCATTGATCACTTTGAGGGGGGGGGATACATTTTGTCCCCACCGTGGATAAAAATTATTCTGCAGAGGCAGGGATATGTAGACCAGAAAGGGGGAAATCCCACACATCCCCCCTGAAAATCGCACCCTGGATAGATGAATAACACTATCAGCGATGAGAAGAGACCTGCTGCTGTAAACCTGTATCACTGTAGCCTGTAGGTCTTTAATTCTGCTGTGTTGAGCAATGGGCTGGAGATTACGTGCAGAGGGGGTAGTGCTCCATTTCGAGGGATTTAGGTCATTACTGGAAATGTCATGTTAATACTGTTGTTATTTAGCTGATGTGTGTCAACAGTTGAACTGATTGTACTTCCGTCTATCTGTCTGTCTGTGTATAGATTACAATTAAAAGCCTTTATGAAAAGGCCTCATTTACACACTTTCAAGTGTGTCGTATCTTGACAGAATTCCAGATGTGATTTAAGACACTTTCATTCACACTTAGCCACAAATATACACCTCTCTTGGCCAGATCTCACATCTGATTGCCTCAGTCTTGGTTGTCCCAGGCCTTATGTAAACCATGGTCCACTCTACTTGAGTACAGAAAATGCACCGTTTCGGTTACTGACAAAGGCCCTAAACCTTGTGCAATTTAGCAGTTTAGTTACAACAATAACAGTTTTGTTAGCTAGCTATCAACTATCGTTTAGTTAACAAAAACACAAGAATGACTCACGTGAATGGACTATGAGTGAGAGAAAGAGAACGATTGGCTTGTCTTCACAGGTTCTCACTCCCGCTGTTCCCTTACCCCTACAGATTACTGCTCATCATTAAGTTATGTCTTCTATATGACTGAATGTGTTGTTGATCTTCCCGTTTGTAGGGAGAAATATAATTACTTTCAGTGTAATTTAGCTGCCATTATCACAGGAGACAGACCAGAGGCTGTTTCCACAGACCATTTACTGGTGGTTACAAACAGGATGAGCAAAGCTCACGTTTGCCTCGTGTGTTTACAATTCTTCGAAAGAATGCGTCTCATTCAGTGCACTCAAATTTCAGTATGTCCCAAATGTGTCCTGGTTGCAATAACACTTGGACTTTTTGGTGTGGCTGTGCTCATGTGATGCTGAGCAAGCATGACACAGACTGGCCCTCACAAACCTTTTTTATCCCTGTTGGGGACAAAATGCATCCCCCTTAAAAGTAATCAATGCTACTTCAACAATAGACCATATATTATACACCTAAAATAGAAGTATTTAAAACTAAGTAACACGCTGTAACGTAAACAGTCTATTCTGTTAAACGTTAAAATCCGTGCGGCAGTTGCTAGATGTGTTTATGGTGTTAAGCCGCTACAGAGCTCCGTGACGCCGGCTACAGAGCTCGGTCGTATCAGCGGCTGTTTGTAGTTGTGTTTAGCCGCCAGCAGGTGACTGTGAGCCGGCTACAGGCACCGCCAGGTGACGGTCCTTTTAGGGGCCGTGGTAGTAGAATTTTGCAGAGAAAAAGTGAGTGTCATGTGGCTATGACAGTTAAGTTTAGGCACCAAAACAACTAGATAAGTTTAGAAATAAAAGATCTAGGTTTGGATTAAAACACTCCCGAGGAATAAAAACGTGCTTCCTGGGTGAAAGTATTTTGTCTCGCAGGGAAGTGAAAGAATGTTGACACCACGTTGTGCTATTTCATTTTGATATTTTCCATTGAATATTGAAGTCTGAGTGGCACTATCCATGGATGGGGGATTACATTCTTGCATGTTGTTTTGTGCATGATCAAAACACATCCCACAAATCGCATCCTGACTGTAGTAATAAAACTAATCTAAATGGAGTGCTAGTCGAGAGGACTAGAGGAAACCCTAACCCTATGAAATTCTAATGAGAAACATGTTGCATGAGCTCATCAGTCGCTCAACTGACTATATTGAAATGGACATCAGGCAAGATGCACTGCTGTTGAACCGTGATACCAATGGATTTAAATTAGAGACTATCAGTGAATTTGCAGTAAGTAGGAGTGGAAATTATGAGTGGCGATTAGGGCTGGGTATCGCTCAAAAATGGTGATACCAGCACCGATGCCAATACCCTGACTACAATAGAGGTTCCTGAACGATGATATTTGCATCGTTGTTACTATCACAGAAGCAGTAGGCCTTTAAGTATTAAGCAGAATAGCAGAAAACGACAACCAAGTCAAAAGAATAGTTTTATTGTGCTTCGACAGAAACAAGAATGATGATATATTTGGCATTTATGTTGAATTTAAATGTATTTATTTCCAAGTCCAACGTTTGCTTTGTATTCTAGAGGATCCTTCTGCTTGGTGAGAAAAGAGAAGTAGAGCTGTGTGACTGGAGTGTGTTGATTCAATTGTTGAGTAAATGTAACAGTCCTCTGTAGTTGGAGTCAAAGTTTAGTGCACCAAACTACAGTAGATAACATTTCTAGTGAGATTTGAGATTTATTTATTTAAAATAGGGACAGTATTATTTGAACATGTATGTAAATATGCTAGATTATATTCGGTGGCTAATTTACATCTTTAGTCCATCTTTAGTGTGTAAGCAGAAGCCCTCAGTGCCTGTAGCCCCACCCAGGTAAATGATCAGTAGCCGACACTAGATAAAATGACATGATCATATGAAGGTAAAATGCTGTTGTTTTTTTTTTAAGATAATTTTTTGTGGCATTTTAGGCCTTTAATTCCACAAGACAGATGACAGCAAACGAACCCGCAACCGCTGCATTGACCAGTAAACCTCTATATATGTGCGCCTGCTCTACCAACTGAGCCAACCCGGCCACACACTGTTTTGAATTGAAGTTACCAAAACCAATAAACCTGAACCAACATGTCCGCATCAAGATTTCCAGAAAGGGGGATTTATATTCAATGTCCCAGAGGGAGATTTATTTTCACAGCCAGTACAACATTAAAAAAAATACAGATATAGACACAGAAACATGCAAAGACAGCACATACAATCTTAAAGTGTACATTCAACAGCGTAACTAGGCAGACCAATGCAAGATGGCCAAAGCAGGCCCATCACTCAGATGTAACATAACGTAATGTTGAATGAAAGAAGTGAAAGCATGCAGCTTTACAAAACGACAAACAGCCAAATTAACTGCACAGTTGACGCCTAAATTAAAAAATGACTAGAGAAAACAGACTGCCTTGCTATAGAAGAGAAGTTGCAATAGCAAGGCCAAGATAGTGATGAGCTAGACTACTTGACAAAATCTATTAGAGATGACATTAGTGACAGTGCACATTGACACAGATGTAAACATAATTGGTCACAGCACACATTGAAAACATTATTCATGTCTGCAGATTTCTGCCTCATAAGCACAGAAGTGTGTAGGTTGATAATTAGTCAAATAAATAATAAATCAGTTCTACTTACATCATAGGCGCACTCTCTGGTGATGTTGTCCATGGTTGCAATGACAGGCTAAGCTAAATGCTAAAGAGGGTAGGTTGATGATTTTTCAACCCTCTTGAAGCGAGTCATCCAGCGGAGTTTGCTGGCGGGTTGTGGCATCCCAGTTTAGGGTGTAAAAGTTGGCTAGTATAACAGCCATTGTGTGTCAACACATTCTCACTCCCATCGTGCCAAAAAGTGACGCTTGGTCAGGAGCCTTTGGCATTGTTATTGACGCTACAAGTCTCCTTTAGCGTCACACACGCTTTATCTAAACGCACTTGGTCGGGACTTTTGACGCAGTTAGGTTAAGGAAAAAATCGTGGGTGGTCTTATAAAAGGTACGTTTCCGTGACACGCGGTACAAGAACAGAAAAAGAAGAACGGGACAGTTGGGTTTAGGAAGAGTGACACGCGGGACACAAACCCCGGTCTCTGGGGTGAAGTCTTGGATGTAGTCTCGCTTTGCAAGACCTTCCTCCACAGCGCTGCGGAGGAAGGTCTTGCTAGCCCACACAGCATTCCTGGATGGGATAAAAATGTGCTCTGGTTTATTGGCATTTCTTTAAGCCAATCACAATCGTCTTGGGCGGTGCTAAGCACCGGACGGAGCCACGGTGCCTCTGCTAAATAGGGAGGAACTTGTTTTGGTGGAACATGTGTACGTTCAAAAGTAGTTTTAGTCGTGCAACAGAAAACTCAGATTGGACAGATAGTCTAGCTAGCTGTCTGGATTTACCCTGCAGAGATCTGAGGAGCAGTTAACCATAGTTCTCACAAATCCACCAGAGATTAGAACGCCAACACAGAGACAGAGGAAGGTAACGGACATCTGGCCGAAAATTAGGGATTCGTGTGGAATTTCGGCAGAACCTGAAAAATCCCGGAAATGAAACCTCGACAACATTATTAACAACCAATTATGCAACTGCTTTTGTTGCCTCCTGATATCACATTTTGAAAGCTTCATCTCCTTGAGGTTCTACGATACTGTCAGCTCTTCCTTGTAAACGTACACCTCCTATTCCAGTCGGTGGTTCAGCTCAGGCCAGAAAAGGGCAGGCCCTGTTTGCCTTCAGTTGGAGTGTACAGGAATAGTAGAGGCAGATGGTACCACAAAGCCCAACAGTTTATTTGAAGCCCGAGCTCTACATAGTCATTAACGTGTGGTCTCATGGTAGCCTGCGTTTTTGTCTATATCTGCCACAGATGTGGCTGAACTCAGCTCTCTGTCTGTAGTTAAGCGTGTAGATGGAGGGTCAACCCAGATTCCTCACTTCACATAGGAGCCCTGCGTTGTGAATGGGGCCCCTGAAGGACTCTGCTGGTTTAGTGTATTTCAGACTAGTTAGTTAGTTAGTTAGTTAGTTAGTTATGTTTTATTTCTGTGTAATGCCAAACATTTTGGCCCATCCCACATGGGATTATAAGACACCACAAAATTACTTATTTAACAAACATCTTCCTGTCGCATATACAAATCATTCGGAGGAATACATGAATACAAATATATACATATACACACACATACATATATATATATATATATATATATATATATATATATATATATATATATATATATATATATATATATATATATATATATATATATATATAAAGAGCTTTTTTCCTCTTCTCCCAAGCTTTATCTAGATATTTGGCTAATTTATGTTTCATATGTGAACAGCCAGCTCAGTCTTTGAGCATCATCCATATTTACCAAGTCAATCTCTGCTTTTATCCTACGAAACAAAAGATTACGCTGTTCACAATAAAAAGGATAATAGAAAACAAAACAAAATGGAACTCATTTTCTATATCATTCAAATTTACAACAAACTTAACATCACTGTCAGCCATTTACAAAAGCATAACTTTAAAAGTTATAGAAGTGACGTATATATTTATAGATAGGTTTTTATCATCCAGGCAGGTTTTCATTTATTTCAGTAGAGGAAATGGGCTGAGACCTTGTTTTATACTCTCTATGGGTGAGACTAGCCATTTTTTAGTTTTGGGGAGACAAACAATTTAAAAAATAATGATTAAAAAGTTGTGTCATGGCTCAACCTTCCTCAGATAAAGTTAACATCCATCTAGGATACTCAGTGTTAAAATGTTTTCAGAAAGCCAGCGTAACCAAAAAAAATAAGCAGCAAGAGGTGTTCACTGGCACTCAACCAAAGAGAAAGGTTTTGTCATGGGCATCCAATTTGTTGCTTTTAGCACACTAAAAGTTCTACAAGATGTAAATTGTAAGATATGCTGTGTGTAAATAAACATACTGGAAAATTGTGGCTGACATTTATTATTGTGAATCATTATTTGGCTTTACATTATAGTATGGGATTTATTCTACAAAATCTAGTTTTTCTGTAGTTTTTTTTTTATTCTATGCTGTTGTTATGAGGAGCCAAAACAAGGTTTGACTATACTTAATTCAGACTTAATTTCGTGTTTGCGCAACATCAGTTTCAAAGGAGCCATACTAATTGATATCTTAGTATTATCTGTGTTTGAATGAGGAAATACATAAAAACGTTATGTACTGAACCTATTGCTGACTGTATCATTCCTTATCATTCTAATTATGCAGGATAACAGTAACCCCAAACTTCCCAATAAATCAACGTATTGTCATGAATGGATTTGTGTGATATCGTACGAAAACTTATGAAGAAAAATTCGTATATATCTAACGAAGTTCTGTGCCTACGTGACAGTTAAGTTTGGTAAAAGGTTAGTTTTTTGGGGGTTAAAACACTGCTCCCCTTACTGGCAAGCCTGGCCATGAAATTATCAAAAGTTAGTCTGGCACGCCCCTGACGAACTGCACAGGGCACACTTTTCGCACTAAACGGAGCCCTTTAAACCCTTAAGCAGCTCAAATATACTTCCAAGAACAGATTATGCCTCTTTTATTTCAGTTGAATTCACTTTTTTGGACATGTTGAAGAACCTGCTGTCAACATGTTCTCTGTGCGTAGTAGTACATGATTCTATCTATCCCCATATTGCCATCTATAAATGAAATAATGTAAAATGTGGTCAAATCTTTTGAAATGTGAATTGGTAAGGTTTCATCAATCTTTTAAATTAAACTTAGCGTTAGTTCATGCAGGGCACGGAAGTCATTTGCCTGCTGATTGAGTTTGCCTGCTATCAGACACACACCAATCACAGCCATTCTCACATCAAGGCGGTCCTTTTAAATGTGACTCCCTCCTCACTGATCCCTGCTACACTGACGCTGCTTCACTCACTGCTGCTGCCGCTGGCAACGCTTTGCCTCCATCTCCCCAGCCTCCACCTTCCTAGTTCAGAGTCCTAACATGAATCAAAGTTTAAAATGGTTTTCATTGTCTTTCTTTTGGCTCACTCTTTTATACAGGGGGGTTTCTGCATAGCGCTCCCTGTTTCAGCTTAGCATGCTACTTGGCTGGTCCAGGGAGCTTTATCAAGAGTGGAGCCATCAGCTCTAAACATAACTATTTCCATGTGTTGCAATCAATGGTTAAATATGGCGAGAGTGTTCCTGACTGAATTTATATTTTATCTACAATGTGACATGTTATTGTTTTCTCTTTAGGACATGGCCTGATGCTGCAGACACCACAGCAGACATATCCTGCCAGTAATCCGATACTTTCCATCCTGGCTCGTCTAGAAATCTCTGACTAGAGTTTGATCAGTTTTTCTGCAGCCCCCCTCTCTCAGAGATGGATTTTGGGCTGTCAGCCCACACTGGTTCCTGTGCCTGCACTAACTGTTGGAAGCATCAGAGTGGCTGTTGGTGAAGGACCCCCAACAGGCCCAGGATGCCAGGATGCCCATCACTCAGGACAACGCCCTCAGCATCCTCCCACTGCTGGAGAACTGGCACAGGGCTCAGACCACAAGATCACAGCAGGACCACAACCTGAATCAAGACAATTCTGGCTACAAGGTACTTCATGCCCTTCACTCCCCCCCCAATGTCTTTACATAAATCTGGAATATCAAATACAACATTACTGCAACGTATATTGCTGGAGTCAACTCATAGCCTTTAGAAAATGAGAGAGAAAGAAAGGTAGAGAAGGTGCATCATCACACTGGTCCTAGTTAAATCTATAATGATTAATTTTGCATCTAAAATCATATTCTGTACATGTAGTATAAGTAGAAATATAAAGTACTGTAAAAGTAACATTTTCAAGTAAAGTATAAGAACCCCAATCAGTTACTTTTCACTGGCTGTTCCAGTTCATATCATGAAGAAGAAGGAAAAACTCAGGTTATACCGGCCTTAGTCTCGCATTGCCAGACCTTCCTCCACAGCGCTGTGGAGGAGAGTCTGGCTAGTCCACACAGCATTCCTGGATGGGAGAAAAACGTGCTCTGGTTTATTGGCATTTATTTAAACCAATCACAAAACATTCAAAAGTAGTTTTAGTCTGCGATGGAGGGTCTGGCTAGTTCACACAGCATTCCGTGATGGGTTTATTGGCATTTCTTTAAACCAATCACAATCATCTTGGGCGGAGCTAAGCGCCGGACGTAGCCACTGTGCCTCTGCAAAATAGTCTCAGGAAGGAACTTGTTTGGGTGGAACATATGTGTACGTTCAAAAATAGTTTTAGTCGTGCAACAGAAAACTCAGATTGGACAGATAGTCTAGCTAGATGTCTGGATTTACCCTGCAGAGATCTGAGGAGCAGTTAACCATAGTCCTCAGAAATCCACTGGATTTTATAATTCCAACACAAAGAAAGAGGAAGGAAATGGACATCCAGCCGAAAAAGAGGGAAATCCAACGGAATTTCCGACGGCACCGGAACGATCCCAGAAATAAAACGTCGCCGATATAGACTATACCAGCCTTGACAGTCAGCAGCAACAGTGGTGGAAAGTAATTTAAGGTACATTCAAGTACTATGCTTAATTACAGTTATGCAGTGCATATTACTATAAGTACACTTCTACTGGGAGGGATTCAGTCCCTTCTGTGCTAGAGGAAAACATTGTACCACATGTACAGTGCCTTGCAAAAGTATTCGGCCCCCTTGAACTTTTCGACCTTTTGCCAGATTTCAGGCTTCAAACAAAGATATAAAACTGTAATTTTTTGTGAAGAATCAACAACAAGTGGGACACAATCATGAAGTGGAACGAAATTTATTGGACATTTCAAACTGTTTTAACAGATAAAAAACTGAAAAATTGGGCGTGCAAAATGATTCAGCCCCCTTAAGTTAATACTTTGTAGCGCCACTTTTTGCTGCGATTACAGCTGTAAGTCGCTTGGGGTATGTCTCTATCAGTTTTGCACATCGAGAGACTGACATTTTTGCCCATTCCTCCTTGCAAAACAGCTGGAGCTCAGTGAGGTTGGATGGAGAGCGTTTGTGAACAGCAGTTTTCAGTTCTTTCCACAGATTCTCGATTGGATTCAGGTCTGGACTTTGACTTGGCCATTCTAACACCTGGATATGTTTATTTATGAACCATTCCATTGTAGATTTTGCTTTATGTTTTGGATCATTGTCTTGTTGGAAGACAAATCTACGTCCCAGTCTCAGGTCTTTTGCAGACTCCATCAGGTTTTCTTCCAGAATGGTCCTGTATTTGGCTCCATCCATCTTCCCATCAATGTTAACCATCTTCCCTGTCCCTGCTGAAGAAAAGCAGGCCCAAACCATGATGCTGCCACCACCATGTTTGACAGTGGGGATGGTGTGTTCAGGGTGATGAGCTGTGTTGCTTTTACGCCAAACATAACGTTTTGCATTGTTGCCCAAAAGTTTGATTTTGGTTTCATCTGACCAGAGCACCTTCTTCCACATGTTTGGTGTGTCTCCCAGGTGGCTTGTGGCAAACTTTAAACGACACTTTTCATGGATATCTTTAAGAAATGGCTTTCTTCTTGCCACTCTTCCATAAAGGCCAGATTTGTGCAGTATACGACTGATTGTTGTCCTATGGACAGAGTCTCCCACTTCAGCTGTAGATCTCTGCAGTTCATCCAGAGTGATCATGGGCCTCTTGGCTGCATCTCTGATCAGTCTTCTCCTTGTATGAGCTGAAAGTTTAGAGGGACGGCCGGGTCTTCGTAGATTTGCAGTGGTCTGATGCTCCTTCCATTTCAATATTATTGCTTGCACAGTGCTCCTTGGGATGTTTAAAGCTTGGGAAATCTTTTTGTATCCAAATCCGGCTTTAAACTTCTCCACAACAGTATCTGGGACCTGCCTGGTGTGTTCCTTGTTCTTCATGATGCTCTCTGCTCTTTAAACGGACCTCTGAGACTATCACAGAGCAGGTGCATTCATACGGAGACTTGATTACACACAGGTGGATTCTATTTTTCATCATTAGTCATTTAGGTCAACATTGGATCATTCAGAGATCCTCACTGAACTTCTGGAGAGAGTTTGCTGCACTGAAAGTAAAGGGGCTGAATCATTTTGCACGCCCAATTTTTCAGTTTTTTATCTGTTAAAACAGTTTGAAATATCCAATAAATTTCGTTCCACTTCATGATTGTGTCCCACTTGTTGTTGATTCTTCACAAAAAATTACAGTTTTATATCTTTATGTTTGAAGCCTGAAATCTGGCAAAAGGTCGAAAAGTTCAAGGGGGCCGAATACTTTCGCAAGGCACTGTATCTGACTGCATGTTACTGGTTACTGTGCAGAGTCTGATTTACCTACACAACATACCATCAATAAATACATATTATATATTAAAAATGTAGGGTTAGTTGTTGATAATACTAATGTACTTTTAAGTAAATTTTTGAAATGCATGACTTTTAACCAATTATTTTAACAGTGCGGTATCAATAGTTTTACTAAATTAAAAGATGTGTTTCTTCCACTGCCACTACCACCATTCTGTTAAAGAAAGGGTGAAATAAGGCCAGATGAAGGCCCCATATCTAAGTGTACATCACTAAAACCGCCCCTATATATAGCTCAGTAGTGTAAACAGGAAGTGTCATTGTCCATGAGTTCTATTTATGGAAAACGGACCTGCGGACAAATGCTGTCGGAAACAGGTGTCAGCCGCTGTGTCAGTGGTGATGGCTATGTGGTTGTCTGAAGGACAGTTTCTACACTCTACCGCGTTAGAAAAAACATTTGCTGTACTTCATAAAAGTATGCTTATCCTCTAGTCAGTAGTTTTGAGTGTTGAAATACTGTAAACCTAGTCTCACATTGCCAGACCTTCTTCACAGGAGGAAGGTCTGGCTAGACCACACAGCATTCCTGGATGGGAGAAACATGTGCTCTGGTTTGTTGGCATTTCTTTAAACCAATCACCATCGTCTTGGGCGGTGCTAAACGCCGGACGGAGCCACGGTGCCTCTGCTAAATAGCTTCAGGAAGGAACTTGTTTTGGTGGAACATGTGCACATACGGAGGCAAGCTCTGGAAATAAAATGGCTTTTACTCAATAAAAAGATGAATATAATTTGATTGTCGATTCTAGAGGAGTTTAAAATGCCAACACAAACAGAGCAGAAGGTGACGGCCGAAAGTGAGGGACATCTGGCAGAACCTCCAGCGGCACTGGAAAACCCAGTAAATGAAACGTCATCGATATGTACTACTGTGTACTTAAAAATGGGCAAAATGAATTCTCCACAACAATACTCCACTAAAATCAGTTTTTAGGTATCAGACACTCCTGTAGACAAGCACTGTAGGCTTGAAGGGGCTCAATAGTTAGCTTGGAGCCCAGCAGTTATGGATTCCAAAGGCCACTGTATCTATACTTTTTATGGTACTTTTGGTGGAGAAGGAATACATGATGATTGTGGGAAAGTGGCACAGTGAAATTCATTTGTGTGTCCTGGTGAAGTAAGTGTTGCTGGAAGCTTGGTGACGTAATGCGATCTGACAGGGCAGTAAGTCAACACAGTTAATTCAAGCGAATGTATTTGTGCCACCCATTCCCGTCTGATGACTGATTGCAGATCAAATTGCAGTTTATCCTCCAGCAGAGCAGGGTTATATAAAGCTACTAATGTGATAGCTTCCGCCCCGTTGGACTCTGTGGCTCTCCACCCCCTCAACACTGCTTAGATGGTTTGGTGTAGCTTGCAAATTCACATATGAAAGTTCACAGAATATGAACTCAAAGCGAAAGAAAGAAACCCTTTCTTGGTGAACTTGGTGTAACTGGGCTCCAAGACATTTGTGTAAATGTAAATGTAATAATAAATATAAATCTGCCCGACAGCGATGATATGTTTTTTATCCCTTCACTCAGCTGTGTCGAATATAATTTGTTGGTGACAACTTGTTTTGTCAGATTGTGTTGTGTGCCGGTGTGCTAGTAAACAATTTTTCTGCTCATATATAACCATGCGCCGTTTCAGCGTTAAAGTCTTTTCCTCAGATGTTGTCATCCAGCTTCATTCACTGATTGGTTTCTCTTCTTCTTCCTCCAGCAGGTGGATCAGGACTCCTACCAGAATGGGGAAGGGGATAGTGTGTGCAGTAGCAGCAGTGTTAACAGTGTTAATGTGGAGGACATGTCCCTGTGTCTGGCTGCCATTCACAAGTTGATGGAGTACATTAGGTTGAACTTCATGGAGGGTGACACAGCTCCGTCAGCCAGCCCTTCCTCCTGCAGCGAGGGGCTAGACGTCGAGGTTCATGCCGTTTCTCTCAGTAAGGACGAGGGGGATAGCACAGAGTTTGGCCTCAGCTTCGGGAACATCCCTATTTTCGGGGACCCTGATGGGAGAAAGAAGGGAGGCCCGAGGAGAAGGAGGGATCAGGGCCCCATCATGGATGTGGGCTGCATCTGGGTGACAGAGGTGAGGAAGAAGAGCCCAGCAGCCCGCTGTGGGGGGATCAAACTGAGAGACGAACTGCTGTCACTGAACGGACAGCTGATGGTGGGAGTAGACGTTAGTGGAGCCAGGTAAGACTATTTCTTTTTTTCCCCTTTTTTTAAATGTTCTTGATTTTTCATTGCTATTACAACTTTTAACAACCCAATGCAATGTAACCCTGTTGGGCAAATGGCAAAATCAATTTGGGCCACTAAAAGTGCTGTCTTAGCCCCTGACAGGCTCAGATGATTATTCTAAGTATCTGACAACATTATGGAATGGATCTCTACATAGAAACACCTTTCAAAACCTCCACCAGACTCCATTTAAAAAAACAATACTTTTAGCGTGTATAGAGCCAACAGTAATGTAAATCGGTAAACTGTGTTTAATACACATTACACATTAAATAGACATAGGAAAAATATACCAAAAGTTTATAAGAAATATAGACAGATATAGACGGGGATAGATGGATGGTTCATCCAATCCAATCAGGCATTGTAGCCAACCTTGTAAAAACATCCACACCTGTTGTTTTCTGTGTAAAATCTGACACACCAGCGGCATCTTGACATACATCAACTCTACAGAGAAGCACCACTTTTATCATATTCGCTTGCCGGATCGACAAACGATGGCTACTTTACTACTTTTTCTGTCTGTACCGTGCACCCATGCGTGGGAACATATTTTATACTGTAAATGTGCCCGGCAAGACTGTATGTGCACGCCCTTACACTCTTTCATCAGCAAGGCCAATCACCGTTCCCTAAACGACCTGTGTCCTCTGTTTCTCCAAAACGGACATTACAGGCAACAGTAGCGTCACTGCAGCAGGTAACGTTAGCCTACCGTTAGCTAGTAGTGGGCTTTACCAAGAGAGTTGTCAGAGAAACAACACCTACGGGACTTCATGGTGTGTTCAATTGCACCTGGCATGCTCATGGTGCATTCAAGTGCACCTCGAGAAACTCAAGCTGTTGTTGTGAAGTACCCTTCTTGCATCTAGTGGTTCTTCTCTTTGTTGTTTGTTGTTAGAGCAACTGACTGGTGAAATAAGTATTATCGGTTCAGTCACCGTTTAGGCACCGGCACCATTTTAAAAGTATTGTTTTTGCACCGGTATCGGAAAGAACCCAAACAATACACAACACTATAATACATCCATGGTGAGATGACATGTTTGTGCTGCTGTTCCGAGAGATGCCAGACCCTTTCGAAGGATGCTACTGTAAAATACTGACCTAAATGATTGTGACATGTTGCCTATTTTTGGCACTTCTGGTGGCATTTTGGTTATTTTAAATTTATAAATTTTGAAATATTATACAACATCATGAAACTCGTACCATAATGCTCCACTTCAATGGCTATGCCCCCGCAGCTGAAGTCCTTTGTGTAGAAGGAATTGTATGGCTCCAAAACTTTCGCAATGAAGAAACAGATGAGGAAATTTCTAGGAGCAGATTGTTGAGCCAACAACTCATTAAGTTACACATTTCTGACTTTCATGTATCACACAAGTCCACTTTCCACTTCTTTTTTAAACAAAATGTAATTTAATAGAAATGCTATACAGAATGCATAAAGAGATTACCTCCACCCACAAAGGTGGAAATGTATGACATTTTTCCTTATGATATTTGAACCTGGATCCCGTCAATGCTTTTTTACAGTTACCTGGCTGACCAGTGCTGGAATGGGGGCTGTATCTACCTGATCATGCTGCGGCGAGTAAAGCGAAAGGCTCCTCCCCCTCCCAGTAACGTGAATGGTGGTAGCAGTGCCCCTGTCAGCAGTGACAGCTGTGAAGACCAGCAGCAGGCCAGAGCTACTTCTGAGTCCTCTGACAACTCTGCAAACTGCAAACGCACACGCAAGTTTGGTGTCATATCCCGATCGTCCATTAACCGAGACAAAATGGACACTACTGACTCAGGACTCCAAAGCTGTTACAACGGCTACAATGGCTCTTCTCTCCCCACTGATGCAGCAGTCAGTCCTCCGGGAGAGGACTCCGGCTGCATCCTGTCCACATCCACATCCACAGAGGAAAGCCCAGACGCCTTTCCTAAGGCCAGAACTCTTCCCCAGCGTCTACACGGTGGAGGCACTGCCACCCTGCCTGCAAGGTGTCACAGTCAGCTGTTAGAATGCAAAATGGATTCTTTCAGCAGTGAACCTTCAAGCCAGGTAAGACACGCTGCTGACATACAGAGCTCTGATTTAATGCTCAATCACAGGGCACACTCACACCTCACTCACAGACAGCGGATTTTATTCTGAATTTGTTATTCTATACTAAAATAAAATAAAAATGTTGAATCATATTGTCATAAAGTTGATCAATAAAATGCACTCGGTTAGGGAAGATAATGTTTAACCGTTTACTGCCAGTAACAGTTTTGACCGATTAATACTATCAGTTTAACAGTTAAACAATATTATTAAAACAATAGTTAAAAAAGTGTTTTGTGTTCTGAACTTCATTTGGAAGTCATGCAAGGTAATTAACAGACTTTACTTGGTCATTGCCACCTTTTTTTTTTTTAACAAAAAAGTTACATCCAGTCCCTAGATTTATGCTGACAGCAGGGGAACCATTCACAGAGGTTTTTGGTCAGGAAAATTAGTAATGTTTCCAGGGGTGGCTGGCTGGACTGAGAGGCTGAACTGAATGTTAATGTATCGCACCATCATTCCTTTTGTCTGGGCCACGTTCAGCCCCTACAAAACGTAGCAAACCGTAAAAAAAAAAAACTGAAACGGGTGCGTTGAAAACCCTGCTGTGTGCGCAGGCGTACTGCCTTTTTATTGTTTATAGTTTAATGGACATGGTTCATGATAGGTTGATATGTTAGAGTCTTTGGTGATTAAACTCCATCGCAATGTTAAATAATAAGGGGTATAGAGGCCGTAGATGTATAGGAACATCCCCCCGCTGGTTGAGGTGATGAAGGGATAAAGGAAGCGGGGAATGATGAGACCTGGAGGTGAATGCAGGAGGGTTGCATCGATTTTGCCTGAAATGACAACTGACAGCAGCAAAGAGTAAAACAGATTTAAAGTTTGAATGCAACAACACAATAGCTCACAGAGATTGATGCAAAATCTTGTTGGTTTAACTGAAAGAGTAAACGCCCACATTCAGCTGATGACAATGTTTGGTTAGGTTGGGAGAGAGAGAAATGTGAAGCGTAGTAGTCTTCCTGAATGAACTTACGACTTTTAAAATTAATGTGGTTGACCACATTTTGGCATTCTGGAGGCATTTCTGTTTGTAAATGAGTCTGTATGTCCACGAGATGGAACAGGTGAGATCTTTGGCCACTGTGTGAAGGTGTGTGAATGTTCTTGTTTGTGCGGGCAGTTCCTACACAGACCAGTTTTACACAGGCTTTCATTAATGAAGCCTTTATGAATTATTTTCATAGAGTAATAAAACAAAATTAGTAACTCAAAACCTTAACCGGAAGTAGTTTTTAGGAGTTGGTTTGTCTATATCAATGATGTTTCATTTACAGGATTGCTCCGTTGCCGCCAAAAGATTAGCCGGATGTCCCTCATTTTCGAGCCGGATGTCCGTCCCCGTCCTCTTTCTTTGTGTTGGCGTTCTAACCTCCGGTGGATTTCTGAGGACTATGGTTAACTGCTCCTCAGATCTCTGCAGGGTAAATCCAGACAGCTAGCTAGACTATCTGTCCTATCTGAGTTGTCTGTTGCACGACTAAAACTACTTTTGAACGTACACATGTTCCACCAAAACAAGTTCCTTCCTGAGACAATTGTGATTGGTTGCCAATAAACCACAGCACGTTTTTCTCCCATCCAGGAATGCTGTGTGGACTAGCCAGACCTTCCTCCGCAGCGCTGTGGAGGAAGGTCTGGCTATGTGAGACTAGGAGTTGGTATAACAATGAGGACTCTGAGTGTTTGTTGTCTTTTGAGCATTATCAGAGGGGCATACAGGTCACGTCTAGTGGTGAACCAAACAATTGTTGTGTATTTTTTTTTGCCTCTCATAATAATATTTTCACCAGGAGGCGAGTCCAGCTTCTCGCATGCAGTTATATTTAGGCTACTAAAACACTTGATTAAGGTTCAGGGGTAAAGATGGTGTTGTTGGGTCTTGGCTTGTCCAAACAGAACACTGAAAGCATTAATTATACTTTAGTTGTCAGGGGCAGAGTTAGTTAGAGTTGTGCATGAATATAATTTTCAGTAGACAATAATGTTTTTCTGCCCCATAGTGGCCAAAAATATTCAATACAGTTCTAAACAAATTTACAATTTTTTATTGAAAAGAAATCTAACATTCTGTTCTTTTAACATCTTCTCTTGTTATACTAACTCCACTACCTTCAAGGCAAATTGGTAATGAAGCTGATCTAGAGAGAATGAGACAAGGCATCAAAGCTTTCTCAGTCTTGTTTGACACTTGGAATTGATTAGCATCAGAAAAGAGTTCTCTGTGCTCTTTGGTTTCTTTTAAGGACAAACAGTTGTGTGCTGAGTGGTCAGTAGCATTGTGGATGTAGGCGTGCAGTAGGCGGTGGAGTGGGATTATGAGTATGACTATATTAGCAGCGAGACTCACAGGAACCTACACTAGTCATGGACTGTTTACCACACTGAAAGCAACTTCCTGTTGTGGTACCAAGATCCACATAATCAATAACAATGGATTAGTTTTAAGACACATTTGAAACCATGTTTTTTTGGAACATTTTATGTATTGAGTGTGATCAGTCTTTTAGTAAACTGACTGGAACGCAACACTTCATATATCACATCTAATGAAAAATAAAATAAGCTTCACAGAAAAGAGAGAACATAAAAGGTATGCACAGTGCTGCAACAAGCAATTACCATGCAACTGCCACTAAACTGCAAATAAGAACCAAACCACAAAACAAAGCTAATCAAATAAAAAGATCCAAACATTTTGCATCAATGGGAATGTTGGAGTACATCCAATATGACCTGGCAGACTAATAGTGCGTTCCATTTGTACTCGGAAGTCAGATTTTCTGAGGTCAAAGTGGGAAACACGCCCCCTGACCTCGGACTTCCGATCTCAGAACTCTGGCAACCACAGAGCACCCCGAGCTCAAAATCCAACATGGCTGCCGTGTGCACCAACAGTTGTGAGAGCTGTAGTAACATACAGTTATAAGCATTTCTGTCTTATTGTGTCTCACTAAATCAGTCATACACCCAGTCCTGTCCACATGTTGTTACGCTGTTTGTATGCCCAAAAACAGCGTAATGTGTTGTTATAAACTGGCATTGATAACAATGGCTAGAGCTAAGGAAAACCATAAAAATCAGACTTGTATGGCTGATTGGTCAGAACGTATCCAGCTCAGTTAATACATGTATGGTATAGAAGAAGAAACTCAACTTTTATTTGGCCATTATTGAATGTACACAGTAATTCAGATTGGGGTCTCTGCCAACAATGGCAACCAGAGATTAACCTGATTGAACACACAACTGTTGTATAAAAGGGGTAGTAGTTTTAGTTGTGGTATGTCAAGATTGCATGACTTGCAAAACAGCAATCCATTAAGTGTCGTGAATGATGAATATTGTGTTGATGAACCCAAAACAACCCGTTTCAGTACTGGGATCAGATCGGTGTAGAGCTCTGGAAACCAAATGACTTCTGGTGGGGGAAAAAAATCATCCCTAATGGTCACAGTTGTCATACCACTTTGTCACAAAAATAGGAAATGCTCGCAATTCTTTCCCAAAATAATGAGTTTTCAAACTTGGGGTCCGTGGTGCAGGTCGAGCAGCCAGGTGTTCAGTGGTCCACAGATCTGTGTACAGATGTCTGAGAGAATAAATAGGATCACCACCATGCACCAACTGGTTAGAGGAAACCAGAGTGATGGGAGAGTGGTTTACCATACGTCAGTGTATTGAGATGGACAGATGGCGTATCATCCCACCACATCAGGGGGATTGTAAATTAAGTATAATGTACATGTGTTTGCCCTAGATGCATGTGACCTCTTTCATATAAATCCTTTTAGGTCCACATGTCATGTAAATGGCTGATTATGCCGGGAACAGTGGCAGTGCAGAGGTTAAGCAAGACTATGGGCCATATTTCAATTGTGCAAGCGCAATGACTATCGCAACATGGTAGGTCGAGGGCGCAAAGACTGTGTGGGCGTCTCCAAGCACAGCTGCTATATTGTAGAAATGGTTCCATACCATTTTTTCTGTCGCGATACCGATTCTGATACCTGAACTTGCGTATCGGCCGATACCGAGTACTGATCCAATACAATTCAGTTATCAGTTATCTCAAGACACTTTACAGATAGAGTAGGTCTAGACCACACTATAATTTACAAAGGCCCAACAATTCCAATAATTCCCCCAAGAGCAAGCATTTAGTGCAACAGTGGCGAGGAAAAACTTCCTTTTAACAAGCAGAAACCACCGACAGACCCGGGCTCTTGGTTGGCGGTGTCTGCTGCTGCTGGTTGGGACACAGAGACACATAAACAGAAATATGATTTATAATAATTATAGCAGTTGGTATGATGAACAGTGGCAATTATAGTAACAGTAAAGATAATGGAACTATGACTAGAAATAGTAGTTGTAGTAGTTCATGATGTAGCAGGGCATCAAGCAGGACCACGGCAGCAGCTGCAAACATGATTTAGGTGCCAACTCAATCCAAGTGTAATAAATTAATTGTATTTATTATGTTTTATCAGCTGTATACTACTATCCCTGTATGGATGTGATATGATTGCTATCATTGTTGTACAGCCTGGCTCAGGTTAAACTCTTTGTGAAACATGAAGAAACAGAAACAGTGAACACCATAGAACTTTCTTTTATTATCCAGTTTGACACTCAGTCATAACGGAAAAGAACATAAATTAACTACTTTTAAAGAACATTTTCTTCTGGGCTAAATTACGTGGTATCGGATTGGAGCATAACTCCAGTACTCACCGATACTGATACCAGCATTTCAGGCAGAATCTGAGGTTTTTCCGATACTGGTATCGGTACTGGAACATCTCTACTATAGGCTATTGCAGGAGGCAGTGTGAAAAAGTGCTGTCTGAAGTGTAACACAAATTGGGTATGGTGATTAATAAATGCACATGATAATGTGTGTATTAAATTCATGACAATCCATCCAGAAACGGGTCAGCCTTGTGGTGGAGGTGAAAGGAAAGTCGGGGGATACCAGAGTTAGTAGGATTCATCCTATGGGGACCATAAATAACAAAATGTTGCAAATGTAGTTATTGAGATGAGGATGGAGCGACCAACGTTTGCAAAATACAGAGTAAGCCAAGGTTCAGTAGTTATAAAGTGATACAGGCATTAGGGCTGCAGGATAATGGGCAAAATGATAATCACGATTATTTTGATCAATATTGAGATCACGATTAATTATCACGATTATTTGTTGATTGTGTTATAACTGCTTTCACATCCATATTGTGCTACATTCCTCCTTTGTTGAAGGATACTATGAAGGAGCCATTTCAGCTGTTGTGCGACCGCTTTCCACACATGCGCGTTTGCCGTGAAAAGATACAGGCAACGCAATTTTCTGTTCACGTTAACGGTGCCCGGTATCTACCGGACGAAATAGCATTGCAGATTACGGTGTCACTTAAATGTCTGCGTTGCGCACTGATGCTCCAAAACAGACGTTAGAGGCAACAGAAACATCGCTGCATGTCACGCTAGTAAACACTAATAACACGTTACACAGCAGCTAACGTTAGCCTACCGTTAGCTACAGTAGCAAACACTAATAACACGTTACACAGCCGCTAACGTTAGCCTACCGTTAGCTAGTAAACACTAATAACACGTTACACAGCAGCTAACGTTAGCCTACCGTTAGCTACAGTACTAACTGGATTAAAATGCTGACAGATAAACGGTGTAGTGTGACTGTATTTCATTGTGGAGGATTCCAACAGCGGGACGTACAACAGTCTGCCGCTAAAGCTACGAGCTAACAGACTCAAACTAGCTCTGGTCACTGCTGTTGTCTGAAAAACAACACAGACGGGACTAAATGTTGCATTTACTGGTAAACCTCGTCACGAGTTATGACTGACTGCTATCTGGTGTGTAATTTTCCTCACGTTACTCTGTCCTCTGAGACTGTCTACATCTAAACTAAGCAGCGCGGTGCAGGGAACAACTCTGATTGGCTCATGGAGGCACGTGATCAGAGAGTGGTTTACGGAGCTTTGGAAAAAAAAACGTTGATACAGAGCGTTCTATGAACGGAATGACGCATTTTAAATATCGCTCGAACACGTGAGTTTGATTGTAGGAAGCCAAAATCGTGATTGTGATTAAAATTTGATTAATTGTGCAGCCCTAACAGTCTAATGAACAGTCATTCATTAGTATTTCATAAGTACCACATAAGAAGATTTAAGCACATTTATAAACAATAATGTGATAATAATAATCTTTATTTATAGAGCATTTTTTTTAAATCCACGGTACAAAGTGCTTCACAAAGCAGCAAAAATATAACAGGCAAGTCATACAATTATCAGGTTTTAAAAGACAACAGATACAAAAACTACTTGGTGTATAAAAACCTGTAACAAGTAGGAAAAGGTAAGAATAAGAAAAACATGTTTAAGGAAATACAAGACAGTTCAAAGGAGGTTAAAACTCAAATAAATCAGGGAAGGCTGGCCGATAAAAGTATATTTAAAGAAGGGACTTAAAGAAGAACATGACTCAGCTGACCTGATTTTTTTCAGACGGACCGTCCCAGAGCCTCGGGGCTCTGACTGCTAACGCTGTCAACTTCAGTTTTCCGCATGAGGATCTCAAAGTACGTACCGGCGTCAGAAAGGAGGTCAGAGTCATGTCAGGGTGCAAGGCCATGAAGAGCCTTAAAAGTCATCAGTCAAATCTTAAAATCTATTCTAAAACATACAGGGAGCCAGTGTAAAGAGGCTCAAATCTGAATCAGAAAAGGATTTATTGCCAAGTAAGTAACACAAGGAATTTGCCTTGGTTGTTGGTGCATACTTATAATTAAACATTAATATGAAATAGACAAACAATAAATACAGAAACAAATATATACATATAACTGTTTAACATAAGAGAAAAGAGGCTGTATGGATTAGTGCAGCATGTGCAAAAAGGTTGAAGGATGTGCAACAGTTCAGGATATGCAGAATATAGGTATATATTCCAGGATGTAGGATTAAGAGTCTGTCAGTGGGGGTCCGGGGCCTTGTTAATGAGGCTGACTGCAGAGGGGAAGAAGGGAGGGATTCAAACAGTTTGAGTCCAGGGTAGAGCTTAGCTCGGGCCCAAAAAAATCAAGCCTGACCCTACCCGAGCCCGTGCACGTTGCGTCCGAGCAGCCCGGCCCGACACATTAACTGTAATTATGAGCCCGAGCCCGATTTAAACCCGACAATTTTTTAATACGTGGCCGTTATAACTGACATTCTCAACTACAATTCCGAGTTATTTGAACTACAGAAATCTGTTTAGAATTATCTTATTAAATTACAACAGGTAATACAACAAGGACGAAGCATGTAAACTGCGCTGTTTGTTTATTCAGAATGGAATGGATCACAACATAATCAAAGCCCAGGAACCATATAGGAGACTTTCTTGTCTCGATCACCTAATTAATACCGTCCTTCACCACGGTCTGTATGCTGACGCACTGGCCGACAACAGTGCTGCAGATGGGGGAGACACGATGTAGCAGTTTACCTCCCACTCAAGTCAGTGCAGGACACCCAGAGCTACGGGAGAAGCTGGAGAGGCATAGCTTTCTCCCCACCCAATAAGGCTAATAAAGTAATGATTAAAAAACACAAATCCTTGGTCAAGGGCCCAGCCCAGCCCAGCCCGGCTGTATACAGCGGATGGCAGTCTGCAACGTCACAGCGTAAGCATACACGCCACGTGGCACTTTCTAAAGCCACGGGGTGTGTTACTGCAAGACTACGTCACACGTGGGTTTTAGGAAAACAAGAAACGGACAAACGGTTGGGATTAGGAAAAGAAGAAAGCGACGGTTGAGTTTAGGAAAAGAAGAATAGGGTTGGCTTTAGAAACATCACACGCGGGACACGAACCCCACTCTCCTGGGTGAAGGTCCTGTGTTTTACCAATCCACCACCCCAACCAACATCCCTGCACGGCGATTCACCCTTTCATACTACTCCCTACGGCGTCAATACACACGCACTCGCAAGGTAATGTAAGTCAATGGAGGCCAAACAGTGTTGATAAACACACTAAAAAGCGAGTATGCGTCTTGATAACACGCCAATAATGGCATAGAATTGGCATGTCATACATACGCCATTTCATGAGATCAGTCTGCCTGGAGAGACGGCAGATTGCACGGAGTTCTGTACACCCTGAAGTCTATCAAGAAGAGCCATAATTACAGCCCTCTGAATCAAATCAAATCGTGAGGTACCTAGACATTCACTACCTAATCATATTCACATATTAACATATTCACAAAAAGAGTCCTGCTCAAAGCCTCTTGCCTGCTCTCAAATGCCATAATAACATAAAATAAACATTAAATTTGCACATGATTTTGATTTAAAGTTTTCTAACAATCTGTCGGTTTTTTTCAGCTTCATGATCCATGTATATTATTTGTATTTCTACTCTGAAGTGATACATCGTTTGATGTGTGTTTGTTTTGTGCTCCTTTGCAGCCCAGAGAAGGCAGCCACATCTGGAAGATGCACATGGTGAAGGGCGAGGAGGGCCTGGGCATACAGATAACAGGGGGGCGTGGCTCCAAGCGCTCTCCGCATGGCATCATCATAACTCATGTAGAGAAGGCGGGCGCCATTCACAGGTACAGCTACTACTAACGAAGGCAGGGGAAGTGTTCTTGCTCTGGCATTTTTTTTGTAGGTGTAGCTCATATTCCAGCGTCTCTATCTGAACTCCCCAATGAATCTTTAGTACTGTACTATACTATACTATACTATCGAGGTTTACATTTTATGAGGACCTCCCTACAGCACAATAATAACAATCTGTGTTATTGGTTTAGTTATACAGTGTTTTAAAATTTGCTATGATGTTGTTTTTTTCTCAAAGCTTTTATATTGTGAACCTTTATCCCAATCCATCACCAAGAAGCTTATGTGTTCAGTCAGGTTATTAAGTTTGTTTTTTGGATAGCCGAATTTCTCAAAATGTGTTAACAGACATTTGGTCATTTTGTGTCAGTTTTGGATGTTTTTTGCAATATTTGTAACAAATCTGGAATATGTATCCCATGATTTTCTCTCACTATGTATTTGTTTTTTAATGCTAGTCCAGATCCAGGTGCAGATACCATTTTTTGAAAAGAGATTTTTTTTTTTTATTTGGGAATTATAAAGATTGAAAGAAGTGCCAGATACAATATGTGACATCTCACATGACTGAAGTGGTGAAGATATATACAATAATAGTTGTCTGTGTGTGTGTATGTACAGTATGAGTAAATCTTAATGTGTATGTGTGTGTTGCAGGGACGGTCGTCTTCAGGCTGGGGATGAGTTGCTGATGATTAACGGTCAGTCTCTGGTGGGTCTCACTCATCAGGAGGCTGTTAATATCCTCCGCTCCACTTCTGGTCTGGTCCAGCTGGTGGTGGCCAGCAGGGTCAGTACACACACACACACACACACACACACACACACACACACACACACACACACACACACACAACTGCCTTTTGAAAACAAATGTGGCTTCTTCAAACTAAATATTACCATAGCCCTAAGGTGCAAAGTTCAGAACAGTGGACACAACACAAGTAAGAGAAAGTGGAAAAGAAGCTGAGTAGCCTCCTTTTGGTAAGATGCCAATTTATTATTATTATTGCACTCACAACTGGCCGCATGCACAAATTATATATAGAATTAAGCCGGGAACAGTGGCAGTGCAGAGGTTAAGCAAGACTATGGACCATATTTATATAGAATTTTAGGAAAATTAAAAGCTGCACCCAAGTGCAGAGAACCCGCTACATTACATGTACAATTTCAGACTCAAAGTACTTGTAGATATACAGTACCATCAGTCCCTGCCAGGGGGGTTTCAGTGGTACACTCCAGAATCAGCACCCTGGACAGCAGTCAGGACGACACAAACACACATCCTCATCTCTTAAAGGTGCAGTAAGTGATTTTGGGCAAAGATTGTTGATATTTGAACTCAACTGCCAAACAAATACAACTCCCCCTTCAGAAGCTCCACCCCCCAGATTCACAGACAGTTAACTACTGGCTGACACTTTCAAATGCTGACTCCCCCCTCCTGCCCTTACCATCAAGTGTCGCTGCCTGTTGCTGATTGGCTGGAACAGTGTTTTGTGGCTCGTGCACTCTTTTCTGTTTGTTTTCCATTTACACAGCCAGGCCTGTGTATTATTAACACCGGATTTTGTTCTCAGTGCACACAGAGAGCTAGGTGACCGTGAGGAGATATTCACTGAATGAAACAAAAAGTGTATTAGAGTCACATCACTTACTATACCTTTAAAAAAGGACAATCATTTGACTTTCACGTTCTACAAAGTGTTGCATGTCTTCCTGCTACACAAGGCAGGTGAGATGAAATTTGAGTCACAATTTTCATCCCCCCCACCCCCAAATACATGTGGGAAGCCACCTAAAGAAAAGAGCCATAACATCGGTCGGAACAAAAGTATGAACATATAGAGGCTCCTGCTGTAACATGATGCAGTGTAAATGCTTCTGTTCCTGTTGGAAACAGGCAACACAAACCTAACCATGTCTTTTTACAGAACATCACATACCAAATACATATAATTGAAAATAACGTCCACACACTAATTCACAGTAACTCTCTGTCTGTGCCCTGCAGGAGGAGTCAGATGTGGGTTTTGAGCGCTTCCCATCCACCAGTCTGCCGGACCTGGTCAGCACCTGCAACTCCTTGTCCTCCCTATCTCAGACGGCCCCCTCTCGCTCCCCCCAGACCTCCAACTGCAGCCACCCCTACCTGGTACACACAGATAATATGGTAACACTTTATAATAATGGTACATGAATTATCATGAATTCATGCATGAAAAAGCATGAAATAATCCATGTACTACTTTATGAACTATCAGTAATGTAGACATGGACATCATTAATAAATCAGAAATCATGATTATTCAAATACCTTAATTGATGCATTAATTAACATATTGTTCCTGCATTAAGTCATGCATGAGATACTATTAACCCATGTACATTACAGATAGTTCATCACGTACTACATGAGTGAATTCATGCTTTTTCATGCATGAATTCATGATAACTCATGTACCATTATAATAAAGTGTTACATATGATATATACTATATGCTTGTGTGTGTGTGTGTGTGTGTGTGTGTGTGTGTGTGTGTGTGTGTGTGTGTGTGTGTGTGTGTGTGTGTGTGTGTGTGTGTGTGTGTGTGTCTTGGTATCACTTCAGTGTGTGTCTTGGTATCACTTCAGTGTGTGTCTTGGTATCACTTCAGTTAGTCTGCTCCCATCTATAGCAGCATGTCTCACAAAGCAGAGTTAGTGGCCAACTGGAGGGCAGTCTGAGGTGTTCCTGGGCCAGATGAGATGTATAATCCCTCCAGTGTGTTGGCTCTGGCCTGGCTCTTCTGCCATTACAGTACAGCAGAGCAGCAGAGCAGCGACAGAGTGCTAATTTGACATTGGTACAGGATAGGTCTATACAATATACATATATTCAGTGTGTACACAACAGAAGTAGAATGGCATTAAACAAAGGTAATGTATTCATGAAAATGCTTTACGAACTGAAAAATAAAATAAATATTGTGGTGTGGTTTAAATGTGGATGTACAGATATCAGACAGTCGATAGGTGTTTCCGTCCTTACAGTTGACTAACTTGGAGAAACTAGAAGGACAAAGTCCGGGAGAGGCCCCCAAAGGATCCTGCGCCAGCCCCACACCTATGAAGAACTGCAGTCGATCCCAGGGTTGGTATTACATTAACAGAAGATCAGACTTTTTAGAACAAGGGCTAAAAAGAAAGATGACTTTGGATCAGTGATTCTCTGTCTGGAAGTGACATTCCCTGCTGATTTATTTATTTCTTTTTCTGTGGCTGTAGTTTGTAGTTTTATGTATAAAATGTTTAGTTAAAGTTGGACAACTTATGGGTTACACAATCATGTTGTGGCTGCTGTAATATGTTTTATTTTATTCTTTATTTCGTGCAGAGTAGAGTATGTTGTGTGGGGACATTGGGACCAGAAGCTGTGCATGAAATGTCTTTTGTACTGGTGTCATGTAATTCCGTGTGGGATGGGCCACTTAGTGACATACACGTTAATTAAATATCATATCATAACACCGAAATGGTTGAAACAATGCAGCATCAGCTTTTTTAACAGTATAATCATAATCACATTGGTATTATATTTGTGTTGATAGATAGATAGAATCAATAAATAAGGTGATACGGGCTCTAGTTCCACAATGGAGCTCCAACCAGTGAACCCAGTGCTCGCAGAGTTGCAAATGTAAATGGACTGTATTTATATAGCGCTTTTCTAGTCTTAACGACTCCTCAAAGCACTTTAACATAGTACAGGAACCATTCACACACATTCATACACTGTGGCTGAGGCTGCCGTACGCGGTGCCACCTTTTCATCAGATAAACATTCACACACATTTACACTACAATGGCGCAGCATCGATGAAAATCTTTTTTGGACAAAATTAAGATTTGGAATATTAAAAGCTCCAACACAAGTAGCAATGCCACATCTTGAATAAAAATACGTAAGTAAATGTTATTGTAACAAACTAAAAATACTAAATTTAACTACAGTAAATGTCCATTTCTAGTGTCCAGACTGAAACTGGAGCAGAGGGAGAGACAGAGCTGCAGCGGAGCCAAAGTAGCGCACTTTTTAATTCATTAACTTTATCGGTAATTATTATATTAGGTATTATCAGTAAAAATAAACACTGATACAGATAATCTGCATGTTGCCAAATATCGTCGATCCCTATTAGATAGTGTGCGAGAGTGTCTTTGCAACTTTTGACCTGCTTGTCCCCCTCCGACGCATCTGTCTCAACGTTGGAGATAGGCAAAGTATTTTTCTGTACTAAGGCTACATTTCCACTGCTACGTTTTGGTTTTTAAGCGTTTGAGTTTTGAGCCCAAAGTGATCTCGGTGCACCAAGTGTTTGTATCGCCATTAGAAGAACTAATGTCTGTTTAAACTAACACGCCCAGACATCATATCTCATCAACATTCTGGTATACTGGACATAAACAGGAGGCAGCATGGAGACTCCGCCCACTGCTGGTAGTTACCATGGTAACGTTAGTAGCTTAGTCTCAGAGAACGAGACGTCGTGACCGATAAGACCCAATCAGGAGGAGAAACGTTGGCGTCAGTGTCGGTGTTGCCAAAGGTCTCTGTTTACAGCCGTTGAGACTGGAACATAACCCCGCAGATTCCAAACCAAAACGGGTCAGAAGTGTCTCCAAATGTCTCTGGTTTAGGGGCTCAGATACACCAGAGCAGGGGGAATGAGAGGGGGGAACGCCAGAGCAGGGGGAATGAGAGGGGGGAACGCCAGAGCAGGGGGAATGAGAGGGGGGAACGCCAGAGCAGGGGGAATGAGAGGGGGAAACACCAGAGCAGGGGGAATGAGAGGGGGGAACGCCAGAGTAGGGGGAATGAGAGGGGGAAACACCAGAGCAGGGGGAATGAGATTTGTTTTAAACCAAAACATAGCAATGTAAATGTAAAAGTGATTGAGGATAAAATAAAAATAGACAATGAAAAAGTGGAATCGCTGCTTCTCTGCAGAGGAATGAAATGATTTCTTTCCTGGCTCAGGGGGAAACAGTCGCTTGGAGTCAGTGGGCGAGGACGATGAGCTGTTTGTGGAGAATGGTGTGAGCAGCGGTGAAGTGGTGGAGAAGCCTCCGCCCGGCCGACGTAAACACTCCTTACCTCAACAACTAGATACTGCTGGAGTGAGACAGGTCAGTGAATGCCTCACCCCATTCTTCCTGTGTTAAGATGTACATAAAGAGCAGATAGCCCGTACCCTGAATTATATATTTTTATCATGACATATGGAAGAAAGATGAGTTGGGCTAGGGCGATTTTTGTATTTTATTACCTGGACCCTATTTTCCCATGCATTGATGTCGAAGTGACTAATGTGAATAACATTCTTTAAAATTGGTCCAGTATTGAGCTAGAGGCTGTAACTGTCAGCCGCAAACCGGGCTGCAACCTAACCCTATTGGACACATCCACAAAAACTTCTGTCTCTTCTTTTCATTTGTACATCATGTAAATACAAGAACAACTGGATGACTCTGTCATAATTTGTCTTATCTTGTTGACTCTACAGATGAGATGTAAAAACAAACGGGTGTTCAAAAGAGACTTTTTGTTCACGACTTTAGTTCTTGTGACTTCATAGTCACTGGAGTTACTGGAAGGATGACTTAAATTATTTTTCAAACAAGGACCCTATTTTAGTTTTTGTGTCTGATAGGAACAAACATTTGTTTAAATTAGTCCAGTATTAAGCAAGGAACAAGCTGCTATGAAACGTTAATGGGAAAATGTGGATCTTCAATTTGCGTCCACTAAAAGACTCAGATTATTATTTGTGTCTGACAACATTATGGGATGGATCCCTACAGAGATAGACCTTTTAGTTAAAGAGTAAGATCCTTTTAGTTTAACATGAAACAGCTCCGAAATCGCGAATAAAATCAAAATAAACCTTAATTCAACCATTAACATGTGCATATATGCTGGCTCTTTACACATTTAAATAAAAGTGTTGTTTATTTACATGGAGTCTGGTGGGTTTGGCGATGGGGATTTCTTAAAACACACATTCATTCATTCAAAGTGGACAGAAACTAAATAAAACTACCAAAAGCCGTCTTGGTTTATCTTGCCACTGTTCCAACAATCACCACTCTGGTTTGATTGAAATAAACCCTTAATTCACCCATTTACATGTGGAGATATGCTGGCTCTATACACGCTAAAAGTCCTGATTATTTACATGGAGTCTGGTGGAAATATGCTGGCTCTATACACGCTAAAAGTCCTGATTATTTACATGGAGTCTGGTGGAAATATGCTGGCTCTATACACGCTAAAAGTCCTGATTATTTACATGGAGTCTGGTGGAAATATGCTGGCTCTATACACGCTAAAAGTCCTGATTATTTACATGGAGTCTGGTGGAAATATGCTGGCTCTATACACGCTAAAAGTCCTTATTATTTACATGGAGTCTGGTGGGTTTGGTGATGGTGATTTCAGGGCTGTTTCATGTTAAACAAAAAGGATCTTACTCTTTAACTAAAAGTTCCACCTTTGTAGGGATCCTTTCCATTTTGTTGTCAGACTCTTGGAATAATAATCTGAGCCTATGAGCGGCAACAAACAGCACTTTTAGTAGACGGAAACATTACATTGTAGCTTGTTTCACTGCTGACTGCTTAATACTGGACCAATTTAAAAACAATTTTGTTCCCATCAGTCACTTAGACACAAAAAAATAAACAAATTATGACACAGAGTCAACCAGTTCTTGTATTAAGTGCGGCATAATGAACAGATTAAAAGAAGAGATGGAAAAGGAAACTGAAAACTCCAGTCTCTAAAGTTGATGACCTGTTCAGTACTTGAAGCTTCTTTAGAAAATAAGCAGTGTAAAAAGATAGAGGCAGATGGATATACATGCAAGCGGTGTGGTAGGTACTGTATTTCAATGACCCCCCCCCCCCCCCCCCCCCAAAAAAAAAACACACACTTACACAGATCCAGATCAAAGCCTGGTTGCTTACTATGCCCTGACTGCCATGACAACAATGACACAGAGAGCTGCACTCACTGCTGTGTTAATGAGAGCTTCATTGAGAAAATCTGAATAAGAAAAGATGTATTGCCAGCTAACTAGCACTTACTAGGAATTTGCTTTGGACTAGAAAATGAAGTAGAAGAAGACAACATTTAGAACCGGTTATTCAATTCAATTTTATTTATAGTATCAAATCATAAAAAGAGTTATCTCAAGACACTTTACAGATAGAGTAGGTCTAGACCACACTCTATAATTTACAAAGACCCAACAATTCCAATAATCCCCCTAAGAGCAAGCATTTAGTGTGAGCGACAGTGGTGAGGAAAAACTTCCTTTTAGGGAGAAACCTTGGACAGAACCAGGCTCTTGGTGGGCGGTGTCTGACGGTGCCGGTTGTGGCAATTATAGTAACAGTAAAGATAATGGAACTATGACTAGAAATAGTAATTGTAGTAGTTCATGGCGTAGCAGGGCACTGCAGGGCACTGAAGGGCGTAGCAGGGCACTGCAGGGCACTTCAGGGCGTAGCCAGGCATAGCAGGGCACTGCAGGGCGGGACCACGGCGACAGCTGCAACCATGATTTAAGTGCCACCCTAAGGAACTCAGCAAAGAGAGAGGAACAATCTCATCACTGTATAAATAACTACATTGTTTCTCCCAGATGAATTTGTGTGACTGTTTTTGCTTTTTATATTAATATCCCTTTTTAGGAATATCAGATAATTAAGAAATCAGCCCGCTCCCTGAGTACCATTCAAGTGGAGTCTCCATGGCGACTGGCACAGCCGTCCATTATCTCCAGTATAGTGCTGATGAAAGGCCAGGGCAAGGTGAGTGCACTCCTCTGACATGTACAGTACAGTGAATAAAGCTGAGAGAATCTACTCCAAGTACTATATATCTGTGCAACAAAGGCTAGTGCACGTGTGTGTGTGCTTTTATTTTTTGCCAAACTTCTATTTATACATTAGGAATTAACTTTTACCTCTAACACTTGAGATTTGAATACCCTCCATTATATCAGAATTCACATTGTTACAAAAGGGCTCATTCACCATTTTAACCTCATAGTAATTTATTTTTTATTTTAAATCCAATATGTGATGCTGCACATATTACATATATTATTGTATTTCTGCACTGTATTTCTCAAAATGTGCATTTGTGCAGAGGAAGAAAGAGGAGTGTGTGTGTGTGTGTGTGTGTGTGTGTGTGTGTGTGTGTGTGTGTGTGTGTGTGTGTGTGTGTGTGTGTGTGTGTGTGTGTGTGTGTGTGTGTGTGTGTGCGTGCGCTTGTTTTACTATATTGGTGGGGTCCAAAAACCGGGGAATATAGTATACTTGTGGGGTCTTCACAGCCTTGTGGGGCCAAAATGCTGGACCCCACAAGGTTAAAGGTCTGTTTGAGGGTTAAGACTTGGTTTTAGGATTAGGGTTAGAATTAGGTTATGGTTAGGGTGAGGGTAAGGGTTAAGGTTAGGCATCTAGTGGTGATGGTTAAGGTTAGGGTAACCTTAACCTTTAAATGTAACCTGCACCATCATACTATTGCCAAAATAAGGTTCATATTGTCATGCATTTAATTTTGCACACTTATGAACAAAACGGTTGGTAACATAATTTTGTGACATTTTTGCATTTTGATTATGTGGTATGTGCCTTACCATTCAGCTATCAGCATCTATTCTTTGTTATCCCCTTCTCTCTCGTGTCACCACTATAAAACAAAATGCCCAAAATAATATTCTTACAAAATCAGTGAACACTGATGACAGTGTCTTTGTAAGTCCTTTCTGACATTCATGGAGATCTAACTGTTACAGGGCCTAGGATTCAGTATTGTTGGTGGGCAGGACTCTGCACGTGGTCAGATGGGGATTTTTGTCAAAACCATTTTCCCTCATGGAGCTGCAGCAGCCGATGGACGGCTGAAAGAGGGTAACCATTCCTTTTCTTTCTGTGGTACTGAATCGAGAGTTTAGAGGAAAGTAAAGTGTATGGTATGAGCGAAACAGTGATTTACGTTTACACCCATCTCAGTCTAACTGGACGCTTCTCTGTGTAGGAGATGAGATTCTGGAAGTAAATGGAGAGTCTCTCCAAGGACTCACACACCAACAGGCCATCCAGACCTTCAAGGTACACTGCATGATTACAACGGCATGATTACAATCTAACAGTGTTAAATCAGACATGAAAAGCTAAAGAAAGTAAAACGTTTACATTTTCTAAAATTTTTGTTAAGAAAGGTTTCCCTTCAGACAAAAGAATGTCTTAGAATCATTTATTTTACTAAGAGGCTACTGGAGGAGTTTTGGGATCTTTAGTCAAAATAGACTTGACCCTCCCTTCACCAGCAATACATTTTTTTATGACCGTCCAAAATTATTGGGAAAAAAGGAATGACCCTCCACAACAACTTATTGATGTTTTCTGTACTAGTTTGCGCTTGGCAAAGATGTACAGATAACCACTTTTTTTTTTATACAACCATGACATACACGACTTAACCTCTGCTTTCTCATCTTATACATCACATTCCACTATTATGGTGGCCATTTCAGTAGATTTACTGAGTAAGCCCTGACTGCAGTACGCAGATCAAGGAGCGGCTCAACGTGGGTGTAGCTAAACGTTTGACTACGCACGCTTGCCCAATAGCAACTGGAAGAAGAAGAATGTGTCTGAGGGAAAAACACAGGACTTTCACCTCGGAGACCGGGGCTCGTTTCCCGCGAGTCACGTTTGCTTTCCCTGTTGTTCTTTTCCTAAACCCAACCGGTTCTCCTTTTCTGCGTACTGCAGTCAGGTGCAATTGGATTTACTCACTAACATTGTTGTGGAAACACAATAAGCATGGAAACTAAATGCACACTTTCTGCATTACTGCATTACTTCAAATACTAAGTTACTCCTCTAGTAAACTAGTATTCACATGAAATAAAACATTGAGACCATTCAACAAAGCACAATGGGTAATAACCCATATTGACAGCTGGCCCGCCCAATCAGAAATTCAAAGTTAAAACACTAGAGAACTTTTCCTGCTTCGGTCCACATTTGCAGTACGCAGATCGGGGTTGGGCTAAATGTGGGCGGAGCTAAATGTTTGGCACCTACGGTCAGAGTGGTGTAAAACCCACGTTGTAGAATGTAGAATAACGATTATAATATAATATATTATATATATATATATATATATATATATATATATATATATATAGATTATAATAAATAATGATATTTTAATTATATAGGGTTCAGGTTGAAAATCAGAAGTTACCTTTTAAAAAGCATTCTTTTAGTTGTTTTTTGGAAAAATCTTATTTTTTTGTAGTTGTCTGAAGCTCAGTCAGAAAGTAAAAGCTAAATCAAGTTATACCTCTACTTCCATAATGCTGATCCTCATTTATATTCTTCCAACAGCAACTGAAAAAAGGTGTAGTGACACTGACAATACGAACCCGTCTGCGCAGTCCCAGCCTGACGCCCTGCCCGACCCCCACCCTGCTCAGCCGCTCCAGCTCACCCAACTCCAACTCCAACACCAGCGGGGGAACACCCGTCCCCTCATTGTTGGAAGAGGCTGACAGCCACAGGGGCCCCGGGCCGGGTCCAAAAGACTGCATCATCATGGAGGTCACACTTAACAAAGGTTGGCTGACTTGATGGAGAACACATTTAGATACCACCCCTTGGTTTTCATTTCCTGATAGGAGATGTCCTGATGGTGTCTTTTTCATAGAAGCAGATTCAATTTGCGTCATATTGTTTTCCATACGCACTTTATTCACAGGTCAAAGTTACAAACTTTATCACCAAGGACACAGAATCTGCAGACGCCGAATTACACCGATTTTTCACAGATTTTTCACAGATTTTAAATGAATTTAAAACCACATCTCCACCCCAGAGCAGAAAAACAATCTGCTAAATTCTGCAGATTTATCATTCTGGATTACTACTGAAACCTGTAAAATAAAGAAATCAGCAGATTCCGTTTGAGTCTGAGTATCACAAGGCTCACTGATGCAAACAGCTAAAATCGGTCACAGACATAAAGACAGGGGAGCTGTGAAAAACACTGAGGCTGGGTGATCAGGTCAGGCTCAGAGTCAGCGTTCCAGTTCATCCTGAAGGTGTCGGACGGCGTGCCGTCAAGTTCTTCCACACCAAACTGAGAAATCATTTCTTTGTGGAGCTGTGTTTGTGCTCGGGAGCATCAGCATGTTAAAACAGAAAAGGGACAGACACAAACGGATGACACTATTGTCTAACATATCATTGTAAAATGTAGAATAAAGATTTCTCTTCTTTGGAACTAAGGGGCTCAGACCAGGAAACACGGACCCAGACCAAAACTAAAGGGGACAGCATGCCCCATTACTATGGTGTAATGTATCCTTGAAGGCATTTTGCAGCTGTTATAGTATCTCCTTGTGAATTAGCCTACATATTTGGGCTAGCTGTCGTATTTGTGCTATTTGTGCAGTGATGGCCAACTTATTTTCTGATAGTGAATGTTGATTTTCTTTAGAGCCTGGCGTTGGTCTTGGGATTGGAGTTTGCTGTCTGACCCTGGAGAACTCTGCTCCTGGCATCTACATCCACAGCCTGGCGCTGGGATCTGTGGCCAAGATGGACGGCAGGCTCAGGTAAAAACCTCAGGGTCATCTTTGAGTTGGACTGATGGACGTAGGTGAAGCTAATCTGTAGTAGGGTTGCACAATATATTGTTTTTTTTATCGTCATCACAATATCAACTGGCGCTATATACACATCGCGAAAGGCTGCAACATATCGCGATAGACATAAAACAGATTTTTTTGTGTGTTAGTTGAAAGAAAATATCAGTAGAAAACTGCACTTTTAAAACTGTCATTCTTTTGTTTTTAGTGGAGCCTTTTATATTCAATATAATGTTCAATTTGTCCATAAAAGAATGTTAGAAACAATTTCCGTTTATTTGTTTTAAATCCAACAAGCAGTTTGTTTTTTTGTATTGTAGAAGAATAATGAAAGCAGCAGAAAGGCAGAACTGAGTACACTTTAATTTCTGTTTATGTATTATGAGTAATATCGTTATCACGATATTCAACAACATTACCACGTGTCGCATATTTTCCTCATACCCTGCAGCCCTAATCTGTAGTAGCACTGATGCAAATTCACCAAATGAGCAGCACTCTTTCATATGAGCTCATTGATTGAAAAGTGTGTTCATGAATCATTTATTGTTCATATAATGTTTTGTTTTTTTTATAATTATTTTTATTATTTCCATCAAAAAGCAATACATATATCAACATACTGTGTAATTTCACACTCCAAACAGGATACATTTCCTACCGGTATCAGTATTCTTCTACTCCACATTTTTAACACACAAACCCAAACACACCCATATTTACACAAATCCCCCCCCCCCCCCCTCCACACACACACATCCACTTGGTTTCCATATTCTTCATATAATGTATATATAACATACATGTTTGTTTGCGCATCCTGCTCTAATCCATACAGCCTCTTTTTTTTCTTTCTTAATGTTATATAGTAATATGTGTTATTTGTTTGTTTATTGTTTGTTTATTTCATATTCATTTTTAAATGTTTTTTATGCATGCACCAAACCAAAGCAAATTCCTAGTGAGTGCTTCTTACCTGGCAATAAATTTGTTCTGATTTCTGATTCATACTGTATGCATGTAAATATGTGCGTGTAAGTGTGCACAAAGAGAGGTATTTGAATGTGTGTTGTGCTCCTCCAAGCAGCCGTGGAGATCAGATCCTGGAGGTGGACTCGGACAGTCTGCGTCATGCTGCTCTCAGCGAGGCCTACGCCATCCTCAGTGAATGTGGCCCTGGACCGGTCAGTCTCATCATCAGCAGGCATCCTAACCCCAAGGTGAGAGCAAGTCTGTCTCTGGTTATATAGATTAATCTATGGCTGGGCAACATATCCATACTATATGGACATCGATATATGAGGCTAGATATCGTCTTAGATAGGCTATACAGGCGGCATTACAGTAAAGTGATGTCATTACCAGACTGTTCTAGCTTTTCTATTATTTGCCTTTACCCCCTTAGTCATTGTATCCACATTATTGGTGATTATTTATCAAAACTCTCATTGTGTAATATTTTGTTAAAGCATCAGTAGTCAACATTACATTATCACCGCAATATCGACATTGATATATTTGGTCAAAAATATCGTGAAAGTAGATGTTTTTTTATTTTTTATTGGTTTACATATATACAAATTATAGAGATGAATATACACATAATCAATTAAAGATGTGATGAGAGATGCAAAAAACCCTCAGAGGGGCTTGATCTGGCACTCTCCAATGCATAATCCAATTAAAATAGAAAGATAAACTGAAATACTGAAAAAAAGAAAAGAAAGAGGAAAAAAAAAAAAAAAACTAAAATAACATGCAATATCAAATCAACAGAGTCTGAATGCAAAAAAGGAAAATAATTACATGGGTTGTTTATTAAGACATTCCATAGGGATAACATTGCACAGACAAAAGCAAACCTTTAACAGGTCTTAAAAATAAGAAATCACATGGCAAAGCATTCCATACCACTCAGGTGTTGTTCCCTTGTGATAAAACTCTTGCATCTCCTTGTCTTCCTCAGGTATCAGAACAGGAGATGGATCACATGATAGCTCGATCCACACACAGGGACAAAATGAGCAAAAACAGACAATCATCTCATTCCCAAGGTCTGATACCTTTACCTACATTGACATTTGTCTTTTCCTCTTCTTGTATCTACTCCTGCACTGTGATCATTTTACAGGTTACCTTAGGGTGCTTTCACACTTGCCTCGTTTAGTTCGGTTGACTCACACTAGAGTTGGTTTCCCCCTTGGTGTGGTTCGTTTGGGCAGGCGGGAATGCAGCAATCAAACTCGATGTGCACTAAAACTCCAGGGCCACGTTCAGACCCGACAAAATGTAGAAACACGTTTATTTAAACTGAAACAGGGGTGCGCTGGTGGAACATGGGGACGTTCAAAAGTAGTTTTAGTCGTGCAACAGAAAACTCAGATTGGACAGATAGTCTAGCTAGCTGTCTGGATTTACCCTGCAGAGATCTGAGGAGCAGTTAACCATAGTCCTCACAAATCCACCAGAGGTTAGAACGCCAACACAGAGACAGAGGAAGGGGACGGACATTCGGCCAAAAAGAGAATTTCCGGCGGCACCAGAGCAATCCTGGAAGTGGAATGTCATGGATATAGATTACCTGTGACACAGCCAATAAACCAGAGACACACCCGCCAAACGGGAGAAAACATAACTCAAAGCCGTTTCACACCGTTCCGAGGAAACATGTCGTTCAACCAGGAAACCGAAGCAAAACAGTGCACACCGTTTTGAGAACACAGGACCTTCTTCCTGTATTTCCTGTCTTGCTCCCGCCCCAGACACATCTGACCAATAAGCGGAGTGAGCGTTCTGGCGTGGTTTGTAATGATGGATTTTGGTACGCTTGGATTTTTGTGTGAAACAAATCCGAACCGAGGGGAAATCGCTCCAAGTTTAAAAACTAATCAGCTGATTCAGAGCAGAGCAATACTGTATATAGCTATATACTATAGTGTGAAAACGCCCTTAGACATTTTACAGATGAAGCTTAACATCTAAGGGGTAAAGGAAGTTCAGCAGATGCTCTGGGTAGCTTATCCCATCTGTGGTCATTGTAACCTGTAGGTGTGTCCTGTAAGAGCCCCTCCCCAGCGATGAAGGACAGGCAGGGAGACGGCTCCCCCACTCTCAGCTGGACCATGAAGAGATTCCTTGAGCCTGCCAGTAGAGTACGTTTTCATTCAATATTCATGTATTAGTTTGTACACACACATTGCTAGGTTCAGTTTCATTCTTCTCAGACCTACAGTTGGTTACTTTTATAAAAATCATTTTGTCATATTTACCCAAAACTATAATTTGTGAAAATCTGTGAAACCTTCATGTTCCTCTGGCTCCTCCTGGTGCTGCTAATGGCATAATGAAAACAGCCAATCAGAGCCAAGGAGTCTCTAACGCAGTGTCAATAGTTTCAATCCACTTGTCAATCAAATTATCTGAAGTTCGCTAAAAACATTCATGTGAATAAAGCTGGTGAACGTGTGTTTCCATCCAACGGCTTTAAAGCCAATAAAAACCTGTGCGTAATGACGTTGCATGCCGTTTTGCGGTCAAATTGGTATATTGAATAGATTTCAGATAGAGGTGTAACGATGAATCGATGAATTGATTAGTTATCAACTATTAAATTAATTGCCAACTATTTTGATAATCGATTAATCGTTTGAGTCACTTTTTTATAAAAAAAAAAAAAGATTTCTCTGATTCCAGCTTGTTAAATATGAATATCTTTTTCTTCTCTCCTCTGGGACAGTAATCTGAATATCTTCTAGTGTCTTCTCTCCTCTGTGACAGTAATCTGAATATCTTCTAGTATCTTCTCTCCTCTGGGACAGTAATCTGAATATCTTCTAGTCTCTCCTCTGGGACAGTAATCTGAATATCTTCTAGTTTCATCTCTCCTCTGGGACAGTAATCTGAATATCTTCTAGTCTCTTCTCTCCTCTGGGACAGTAATCTGAATATCTTCTAGTGTCTTCTCTCCTCTGGGACAGTAATCTGAATATCTTCTAGTGTCTCCTCTGGGACAGTAATCTGAATATCTTCTAGTGTCTTCTCTCCTCTGGGACAGTAATCTGAATATCTTCTAGTGTCTCCTCTGACAGTAATCTGAATATCTTCTAGTTTCATCTCTCCTCTGGGACAGTAATCTGAATATCTTCTAGTATCTTCTCTCCTCTGCGACAGTAATCTGAATATCTTCTAGTCTCTTCTCTCCTCTGTGACAGTAATCTGAATATCTTCTAGTCTCTTCTCTCCTCTGGGACAGTAATCTGAATATCTTCTAGTCTCTTCTCTCCTCTGTGACAGTAATCTGAATATCTTCTAGTCTCTTCTCTCCTCTGGGACAGTAATCTGAATATTTTCTAGTCTCTTCTCTCCTCTGGGACAGTAATCTGAATATCTTCTAGTATCTTCTCTCCTCTGGGACAGTAATCTGAATATCTTCTAGTGTCTTCTCTCCTCTGGGACAGTAATCTGAATATCTTCTGGTCTCTTCTCTCCTCTGGGACAGTAATCTGAATATCTTCTAGTGTCTTCTCTCCTCTGGGACAGTAATCTGAATATCTTCTAGTGTCTTCTCTCCTCTGGGACAGTAATCTGAATATCTTCTAGTCTCTTCTCTCCTCTGGGACAGTAATCTGAATATCTTCTAGTCTCTTCTCTCCTCTGGGACAGTAATCTGAATATCTTCTAGTCTCTTCTCTCCTCTGGGACAGTAATCTGAATATCTTCTAGTCTCTTCTCTCCTCTGACAGTAATCTGAATATCTTCTAGTCTCTTCTCTCCTCTGGGACAGTAATCTGAATATCTTCTAGTCTCTTCTCTCCTCTGGGACAGTAATCTGAATATCTTCTAGTGTCTTCTCTCCTCTGACAGTAATCTGAATATCTTCTAGTCTCTTCTCTCCTCTGACAGTAATCTGAATATCTTCTAGTCTCTTCTCTCCTCTGACAGTAATCTGATTATCTTCTAGTCTCTTCTCTCCTCTGTGACAGTAAACTGAATATCTTTGAGTTTTGGACAAAACAAGACATCTTAGGCTTTAGGAAACACTGCTCCACATTTTTCACCATGTTTTGACATTTTTATAGATCAAACAACTAATCGATTAATCGAGAAAATAATCGACAGATTAATCGACTATGAAAATAATCGTTAATTGCAGCCCTAATTTGAGACATTTTAAGGTGTTTCCAATCATTTTTGCACTGAATTGCACAATATTCAAGCTAACATTTGTGAACAAAGTTTTGCTAGACAAAATGGATGCCGCCATCTACCTACAAATGATTAATACCGCACAAGTTGTAATAGTGCTTATGTGCCAGCTGATAATGACATATCAAGCTATAATCAGACAACAACAACCCTATCACAACATCGCTATGCAGATACAGATCTAAAATAGCCATTATATTTAGCTCGTAAATTGAATTGATATGTCTTTGTTGACACCCGCCATGTCTGCAAAGAAAGCGGACATACGTGGCAGAAATGACCTTAAACTTCTTCTTCTTGGCAATTTATTATTTATTCTGCAAATAACGTTACCATCAGCGTTTATCGCATAAGCCGTTTATCGATTAAGAGAAAATCCGATGAGAGGCATTTTTTCATTCGATATTATTCGCATAAAACGTGTGGATGGAAACATGGCTAATGATTGCTGGTGAAATCTGATTAAACTGTCAGACTAGGTAGCGCTGATCAAATATGAAAAAAGGATTCTGTTACTGCATTGCCTATTTCTCACATCAAAAACATATTTTAGTGTTTAGCTGTAAAATGAGAAAGTTTGTGACCAAGTCGAGCCAAAACCAAGCAGCACCCATCTTCCGACCGGTACCATCTGTCCAGTCCATATTTGTTCTGAAATTAAAAAATGTGCGTGTAGTACCTGCATTTGTATTTACCAGACAAGTGGACATGCTAATACGCTTCCCTGTTCTATGAATCGCAAATAGCCATCCATCATCACTAGGATTGGGCATTAGAGCCAGTTCCAATTTGGAATCATTTTAAAAATTGTGATTCCAGTGGAATCGTTTCTTTATTGGAATCGTTTGGAATAGTCTGGAAGATTTGGTCATCAGTTCCAAATTTAAAGCGCACAAGTTTTGGGTTCCGTAGCGGCCAGGGGCTGGTTGTGAGGCAGCCGTGGAGCACAGTAAGCAGCTGTCTAGTGTGGCTTATTTTATGGAAGAAAAAAATCAAAATAAAATGTTCCTCTTAACTGTGAAGTGAGCCTGTGACCCGTTTCAACTCCACCCCTCAAAGAATTGGAATCAAGGATCGATAAGAACCGGAATTGAAAGGAAGAATGGGAATTGGAATCAGAATTGTTAAAATCAAAACGATGCCCTACCCTAATCATCACGTTCAATAAAAAAGAGTAGTATCTGTGCGTGTGAAATGACATAATTTGCTTGTAGGAGCATGTTTTATGCGCTCGTGAGATATGACATAAACCTGACGCCATATCTTCTTCCCTGCCTTTTGATGGTGCAATGCAGCGTTCCTTGCTGTTTTACCATCGACAACTGTTGAGCAGTATAATACAGTAAAACCCAGGGACAGGGTCAGATACCTTAGCTGCAGAGGTGTGGACTCGAGTCACATGACTTGGACTCGAGTCCGACTCAAGTCACAAATTTGATGACTTTAGACTCTACTCGAGAAAACTGTTTATGCAAACGGTTGTTCTCACACACAGATAATTTATCCATAAAGTCAGGTTTTTTTCTTTTACATTTATCTTTTTAATTTATTGAGGCATAAAACATTATAAAAGTGTGAAAGTGCAGTGTCAGTGTTATTATAATTCAGTATCATTTGATATATAAATACACATTTGAGGCATTCATGATTTGTGTAAACTTGATGTATTACTCTGTTGTTTAGATTTGGTGAATATTGCATTATGACTTGTGTAGGACTCGAAATACAGAGTTTAGGACTTTGCACTTGACTTTGGTCTAGTTAGTCTTGACTTGGGACTTGAATTGGGACTTCACTGCAAAGACTTGAGACTTGCAAAATGGTGACTTGGTCCCACTTCTGCTTAGCTGCATATTTTAAGTTCAACAGTTCATTTTCATTGGCTGTTTGTCCACAAATGTACGTTTACATGGCTTATTGGGGAGAACTAGTGCACTTAAAAAAATGTGTGTGGTGTGGTTGTGTTTTTCATCCTCCTGTCCCTTGATTTGCTCTTCTTTCATGTTCCCAACTCTGTAGCAGGGGTCTCTGAGCTCAGAGACGGAGTTATCTCAGTACTTCTCCCAGGACTCTTCCAGCCACTCCTTCTTGTCTGAATCCATTCTGCTGGGCTCCAACAGTGAAGAGGCGCTCCACCAGCAGAGCTACAGTACTTCCATGGATGACAACTCATCACAGCCACATGGTAACAACTTCACCCATTTAAATGCCGTGGAAAGGTTTTAGGACTGGCTCCCTGGGCAGGGATTCAACCTTCAGCATAGATAGCTAGACAGACAGACAGGTAGGTAGGTAGGTAGGTAGGTAGGTAGATAGATAGATAGATAGATAGATAGTGCATGTAATATTGCTATTGCGGTGTTTAACATTATCGCATATTTTCCTCATATCGTGCAGCTCTATATTTGACCATGTTTCTCTCATGCTTGTTAACGTTTGTATGGTAAATCTCAAAATGGGCACCGATCCAAATTTAATGTGTTTCAGAAAGCCAATTGTAAGACTGGGTTAACTGTCCTAGACTAGGGCTCTACTCTTGTAATTTAAACCCCCATCTGGGAATAGGGGCCCACAATTTAAAAAAGCTTTAATGCTTTGTGGCACCGTGTCATCTTTGTATGTTTTATTTGGCAATGTTAATTTGTTAAAGCGAAAAGAATATAATGTCCGCAACACTGCTTTAAACTCCCGTATTTAATACAGATGCAACATTTCGACCCTAATGGGTCTTCTTCAGGCCCTTCTTTTCGCTTTAAGTATTTTCATTTGTCCTGCACCTGCCAGAAGGTGGGATGTGCACACAATTACTTTTATAAATAATGTTAATTTGTTAACCTGTTCATTTTTGTAACCTGCACCTTATTTTCAGCATTCACCTCTGTAACAGAAGTGGCAAGTGACCCTGTGTACAACACATCGCAAGACAAGACCCCTGTTCCTCTCAGTCACCATGCAGAGGCAGTTTGCCAGCCCATCGCTGTCTCCAGCCCCACCTCTGTGCGAAGCCCACTGCTCCGTCAGCGCCGCCTCATGTGCTTCGAGGATGAGCTCAGCGATGGCGAGAACTCCGACAACACTAGGAACACCAGGCTCTTCCACAGCCCAACAAAATCTGATTCTGTCAACTTCAGTGATGCCCAAGCATCCGAAATGTCCAAAAGTGGTTCAGCAGTTGTAAGTGCAGCATCCTCGTTAGATATAAATGGAAACCGTGACGCTGGTAGAGATTTGCAGAGGTGTGGAAGCGACGATATGACAACACCACTCTCTGGTAGTTTCTCACAGTGTGAGGAAGGTAAGTCTGAGTCACCTGGTTCGAAGTCACCCTTCATGCCTATTCGCAATGCAGGAGGGGCAAGCAGTATGGGCTCCGGGCCCAGTAATTTGACCATCAGTAGTGAGAACTATACAAATCAAGATGATGGACAGTTGGAGTCAAAGCGCTCCCCCAAGCTTGAGCATAAAGCAGTGACACGGGTCAAAAGTATGATGAGCATTGAAGCACCAAACCTGCCCCAGCAGCAAAAGCCCAAAGTGGATGAGCCCTCTCCAGGCTCGGGCCCATCACAGCCCCCTCTCCATGTCACACCATGTGGGAGAAACCCCAAGCCAGCGGGTGGGTTGGTACCCCATCAGCACTGTAAGAAGGGAGATGCCAGTGAGCTTGTGGGTGTTTGTACCATCGACACTGTGACCCTGAAGAGAAGCGAGGATGAGTCCTTTGGTCTCGACCTGGAGATTATGTCATCCCCTCTGAAAGTTGTCGTTGCTGGGCTAAAGCCTGGAGGTGCAGCAGAAAAGGTATGTCTGATCGGTTTCATCCTCATATCAGCCTAATATCAATTCAGTTCAAATGTATTTATAGCGTCAAATCACAACAGGAGCTTTCTCAGGACACTTTACAGATAGAGTAGGTTTAGAACACACTCTAATTTACAAAGACCCAAAAATGACTGCAGTGAATGGATACTTCAGAACGGATGGTAAACCTCTCTGTTTGAGTTATATAAAGAAAGAACAAAATAATTTGGCATTTTATTTCCCTGAGTGTGATTCTGTCACTCAGGGAAAAGCTCAATTTGATATCTTCTTTGTTTAATTGAACATCCAGGAATCTACCGGCAAGCTGTGTCGTGGAGATGAGATTGTAAAAATTGGAGAAAAGTCGGTGCGCTCGTCTTCTTACCAGGAAATCTGTGAGCTCATGCACAACCTTCCCATTACATTGTCCTTGGAAATCAAGAGACCAGTTTCAGGTAGGACCTTGACTTAGAATGATGTCTTATTATTCTGGAGGTATAGGTCATTCAGCATCAGTGTGATCCCATTGTTCATTAACCTTAGGACTACACGTTTGATCTTTTTAAGTAGCAGGGTTCCTGATGCAGAGACAGAGGCCCTGTTCACACCTGTCATAGTCTCGCATTGCCAGACCTTCCTTCACAGTGCTGCGGAGGAAGGTCTGGCTGGTCCACACAGCATTCCGGGATGGGAGAAAAACGTGCTCAGGTTTATTGGCATTCTAATCACAATCATCTTGGGCGGCGCTGAGCTCTGTACAGAGCCACGGTGCCTCTGCAAAATAGCCTCGGGAAGGAACTTGTTTTGGTGGAACATGAGTACGTTCAAAAGTAGTTTTAGTCGTGCAACAGAAAACTCCGATTGGACAGATAGTCTAGCTAGCTGTCTGGATTTACCCTGCAGAGATCTGAGGAGCAGTTAACCATAGTCCTCACAAATCCACCAGAGGTTAGAACGCCAACACAGAGACAGAGGAAGGAGACGGACATCCAGCGGAAATGAGGAACATGCAGCGGAATTTCCAGCGGCACCTGAACAATCCCGGAAATGAAACATTGTCGATATAGACTACACCTTGCATAACATCCATCCTGAGTGATCCCATCATAAGTGGAGTACAGGTGTGAACACACTCACATTAAGTTCCGATCGCTCAGACCACATTTGGAGGTTGTTTAGCCCACATTCTTATAGCAGTGTGGACGCGTATCTGTCCTGGGCCACATTAAGGACCGCCTACTTAACTCTGAGCGGAACTACGTACTAATTTGCTGTCTTCGCCCTCAACATCCCAGCTATACATAGCTCTGTGTATTTTGGCGTTTTTTGTATTTTTAAACATTAGTATTTTAAAAGTATTTCTCATGTCACAGAAACTACTGCGAGTGAATATTGTGTGTTGGACTTGGAAACAATACGTTTGTTTTTAGGTTCATAAAATGGAAAATACCGGGCAGAGAAAAGTACGCCCATCGGCACTCAGACAAAGACTGTAGGCAGCGCTTTTTCATTAATCATTTCATTAATCACTGCCATTATTACACACACCACGGCGGGGAAATGAAACCTGATCACAAGTGGATCGCATGTGGAGACGCATGTTAATGCCAGGTAAGAACAGGGCCACAGAGAGAAAAAAAATGCAGTGAGGTCCATCAAAAAATAGAGTTAAATCTGGCTTAAGTTTTGACGGCAGTGCACTTCATTAGCCAATCAGTAGTGACTGCACATATGACTCAGCAGATATGTCCCATAAATGTGACTAATGTGACTCAATGGCTTGTGCCAACTTTGCACACGCAACCTCCAGTGTAGAGATTCCACACGTGATGTGTTGGTGTATTTATTAAAGGTGTATTATGCTTCTTCTAATTAGTGTTTACAAGCCATTAGTACCAGAATGCTACTCAGTTTGCCTTTAAATAGAGCGCCATTTCTTTCCCTTTTGTGCCGACCAAAGATGTAGGATCAAGCCTCCCTCATGTACTTCCCCAAAGCAACCTGCAAGCATCTGGCTTTCTATCCATGGTGACTATCTTATACAGTATATTTAACCTTTTGTTACCAATACCATATCTATCCCGTAGCTTAACTCCCTGTATGCTTTCTGGGTCTTAGTTTGAAAATTGAGAATTTTATAGTGGAGTAGTGTAAATCTTAATTTAGTGTAGCATAGACATTGCTGTGGATCGCTGTTTCTTGGTCACCGAAAGAGTGTTTAATTTATTAAATGATCTTCAAACGGGGGTTATTATTTATCATTTATTATTAGCATTTTTAACATCTACCCATCAATTACCAACTTGTTGGATTGCTGTTGAAGGAATAGGGATCAATTTACAGATGTATATGCTAAAAGAAAAAAAAGTCCTTTAACATTTTTTTCAAACTGAAGATTTAGGACTCGTGTAAATTCTTTATTTTATGGTTGGCTAATGTATTAGTAGGAGAACTACTCAGGTGAGATCCTGGAGCAACCACAGCAATGTCTCTAGTACCTAAATGTTGTGAACTAATCAATTAATTAATTTCTGTCAACCCAAACATAGACATATACTGTACACACCAACTTTAAGTCTTGGCTGACACAATCTAACATCTCTGATGCAACGTAGAGTATGTAGTTACTGTGTTCCACTATGTGCCTGCATGAATAGCCTCTCTTTATTTTATGAATTCCCAAATTTTATAATCTGATCCATCATTTATTATTTATAATAATCATTTAAATAATATAATAATTATAAATAACTTTTTTGTCACATTTAGTCTTAGCTAGCTTAACTATAGTTACATTGCTAGCTGTTATGCCAAAGCTTCCATTCAACCTGAGGTATTTCTAGCTCTGAGTTGAATTGTGCAGATGTTATTGCTGGTCTAGAAATATTAAATCACTTTAGAGTTGAAAATGTGTAATCAACCCTCTGTTTGAGCCTTCTGTTGTTTCCATTAAAGAGGTTTTGAGTTTGCCTCTGTTTATTTGGTTTATTATCAAGATATCTCACAGACCTTGTGAGGTTTTCATGGCCTTTGGTAAACCGATACATTTAAATGAAATTACAATTAAAACTGTAATTAATTAAATGTTGTGACTGACCATGAGGTAAACCACATCTACATAACTATAGTATAGAGAACAACCAGATTTGTGGATTCTGAATGCTCTGGGTATTGCAGGGTGTAAACTAAGGCTACATTTCCACTGCTACGTTTTGGTTTTTGAGCGTTTGAGTTTTGAGCCAAAAGTGATCTCGGTGCACCAAGTGTTTGTATCGCCATTAGAAGAACTAATATCTGTTTAAACTAACACGCCCAAACCTCATATCTCATCAACATTCTGGTATACTGGACATAAACAGGAGGCAGCATGGAGACTCCGCCCACTGCTGGTAGTTACCATGGTAATGTTAGTAGCTTAGTCTCAGAGAACGAGACGTCGTGACCGATAAGACCCAATCAGGAGGAGAAACGTTGGCGTCAGTGTCGGTGTTGCCAAAGGTCTCTGTTTACAGCCGTTGAGACTGGAACACAACCCCGCAGATTCCAAACCAAAACGGGTCAGAAGTGTCTCCAAATGTTTAGGGGCTCAGATACACCAGAGCAGGGGGAATGAGAGGGGGGAATGCCAGAGCAGGGGGAATGAGAGGGGGAAACGCCAGAGCAGGGGGAATGAGAGGGGGAAACACCAGAGCAGGGGGAATGAGAGGGGGAACACCAGAGCAGGGGGAATGAGAGGGGGGAACGCCAGAGCAGGGGGAATGAGAGGGAGAAACACCAGAGGAGGGGGAATGAGAGGGGGAAATGCCAGAGCAGGGGGAATGAGAGGGGGAAACGTCAGAGCAGGGGGAATGAGAGGGGGAAACACCAGAGCAGGGGGAATGAGAGGGGGAAACGTCAGAGCAGGGGGAATGAGAGGGGGGAACATCAGAGCAGGGGGAATGAGAGGGGGGAATGCCAGAGCAGGGGGAATGAGAGGGGGAAACACCAGAGCAGGGGGAATGAGAGGGGGGAACGTCAGAGCAGGGGGAATGAGAGGGGGAAACACCAGAGCAGGGGGAATGAGAGGGAGAAACGTCAGAGCAGGGGGAATGAGAGGGGGAAACGCCAGAGCAGGGGGAATGAGAAAGGGGAACGCCAGAGCAGGGGGAATGAGAGGGGGAACACCAGAGCAGGGGGAATGAGAGGGGGGAATGCCAGAGCAGGGGGAATGAGAGGGGGAAATGCCAGAGCAGGGGGAATGAGAGGGGGAAACGTCAGAGCAGGGGGAATGAGAGGGGGAAACACCAGAGCAGGGGGAATGAGAGGGGGAAACGTCAGAGCAGGGGGAATGAGAGGGGGGAACGTCAGAGCAGGGGGAATGAGAGGGGGGAACGTCAGAGCAGGGGGAATGAGAGGGGGAAACGCCAGAGCAGGGGGAATGAGAAAGGGGAACGCCAGAGCAGGGGGAATGAGAGGGGGAACACCAGAGCAGGGGGAATGAGAGGGGGGAACGCCAGAGCAGGGGGAATGAGAGGGGGGAACGCCAGAGGAGGGGGAATGAGAGGGGGGAATGCCAGAGCAGGGGGAATGAGAGGGGGAAATGCCAGAGCAGGGGGAATGAGAGGGGGAAACGTCAGAGCAGGGGGAATGAGAGGGGGAAACACCAGAGCAGGGGGAATGAGAGGGGGAAACGTCAGAGCAGGGGGAATGAGAGGGGGGAACGTCAGAGCAGGGGGAATGAGAGGGGGGAACGTCAGAGCAGGGGGAATGAGAGGGGGAAACACCAGAGCAGGGGGAATGAGAGGGGGGAACGTCAGAGCAGGGGGAATGAGAGGGGGAAACACCAGAGCAGGGGTAATGAGAGGGGGATACACCAGAGCAGGGGGAATGAGAGGGGGAACCGCCAGAGCAGGGGGAATGAGAGGGGGGAACACCAGAGCAGGGGGAATGAGAGGGGGATACACCAGAGCAGGGGGGAATAAGAGGGGAAAACATGAGAGCAGGGGGAATAAGAGGGGGATGCACCAGAGCAGGGGGAATGAGAGGGGGGAACGCCAGAGCAGGGGGAATGAGAGGGGGAAACGTAGCAAAAGATGTTCATTTTAAACTAAAACGTAGCAATATAAATGTAGCCTAAGAATTATTCAGTGGAGAATGGCTCAATGCTATGGTCCCTAAGGACCGTCTAGATGAAGATCACATTGACATAGCATTATTGAAAAACCATCTCCCTGGACATTCTTCTTGAATAATTTTGTTCTATGGCATGACATGTATGTAACCTCACTATCCTACAACATAACATAGTGTTTTTAGAGAGTGTTTTTTTTGTAGGGGTGTCTGTGTGTGAATGGGTGAATGAGAGGCCAAGTGTAAAGTGCTTTGCCCGTTAAGGTACAAAAGTGCTTTATATAAGTTCAGTCCATTTACCATTTTGGTAAAACATGCATATGTTATGTCAAATGATTAACGCTTACCTCTCATTCAGTCCTAGCTAAATAGCTTACTTTTTCTTTCTGGTCCCAGCTGTAGATCGACTTTCCAGTTTGATAATGTCATCAGGGAGCAGTGATGGAGCCACTAGACTGAACCCAGCCAGATCTGTTCAGGGGACTTCTAATGAAAGACAAGTTACAAATTCTGGGAATTCCAACCACACAAGCCAAACAGTTCACGACTTCCAAGTACCCATCACCAATATAGATGACATTTTATCAGAAGTGATCAGTGATAAAAACGCACACACCAAATACGCCTTCACAACATTATCTAATGAGCCTGTGTCCTCCTGTTCAAGCCAACAGCCAGTAACCCTGTCTGAAAAAGCTGGCATTCAGGTTCCAATACAGTCTGGTCCCCTGGACTGTTCCATCTTGGATGCAGGAAGTGAAAAAGGTGCCATGTCTCCTGTGGAGACAACACATGCGAACCAACTAAAGGAAAGCAGCTCAGCTGTTTTCAATGAATCACGTCCCAAAAGGCCTGATGATGCTGGTTCTAAGTATATGTACCCCATAGAAGATGACAGTGATGATGACAGTAACTCCACCACTGACAGCAGTGTAATGGTCAATACGATGGCCAGTGGTGGTAATCTTCATGAGCCCTCCTCAGATGAGGAGGAAGTGGAGCTTTGTTCATTTGATGCCCAGCAATCTGATGCTGGTGGACTCTCACATTTAAGCCAGTCACCAAAATGGTCTTCATCTTTTCAGCATGCTAGCAGTCCAAACACAAACCTGGACCAGAGCTTTGATGTGTTGTATGTCTCTGCTGATGTCGCACTGACAAACAAAGAAAACTTTGTTACCACTACCCAATCGCAGCTCTCTCAGTTGTTAGCACTGTCCTCTACAGAGCGACTATGCCAGTGTTTCGACATTGCAATGCCTGTGTCTTCTATGAAGTGCCACAGTAATAGTGCCACTGAATCCTGTGACCAAGTTCAAGCATGTGTGGCATCCAGTCCTGGAAGTCTAAGCACTTACAGCAGCCCCTCTCCTCCAGTTAGCCACAGTGCCACACAAGGGACTACTGAAAACGTGCATGCCTCACTGACCTCAGCTTTATTGAAGCACTTGGATATACAAACACCCCATTTACCTTCAATGGAATCAGAGACCTCGGGTTCAAACATCAGCAGATTGGATAAAAGAGTGTCAGCATCAATGACAAACAAAGAGAAAGTATTGGAGTGTAGACCACATTTAAACCCACATGCTATCTCTGTGCTTAAGAAGACCTCTGGGCTAAAACTCCTTGATAATTTAGACCACCCCGTGTGGAGTAGTAACTTTAAACTCCAGGTTGAAACTCAAATCAGACCAAACACTAGTGCTCCCAAATTAAAGGGTCTAAGTATTAAGAGTAAGAAGAAACCACAGGAGGAGCTTCTCCAAAAAACTACAAGGAGTGAAAGTCCACTTCCTTTAAACATCAATGCTTCCTCGAACCCGTCAACAAAATTACCACCAACAGCAACTATGTCCAGCTTTTTGAACACCAATAACCAGCCTGATATCAACAGCAGTCTTGATATGCACAAAGAAGGTGACAGATGGCAAGTTACAGCTGAGCCGTTCCCTTCAGGTAGCACATTACAAACTGTACAACTGGCCAAAGAGAAGGACATCCATTTGGGCTCCAAAGCACCAGCCAAATCACAGAGCCAATCCCACCCCCCTGCTACTCAGAGAACATTTATAGAAGTTCGACTGTCTTCGTTATCTGGCTCATCACCGCCAGTTATGGCACACAATGAAACAGTGAATTCAAAAGACTCTAAATCCCCTCAAAGAGGCACATATGCAAGATTAGCACCCATGCTTTCTCCTGCCAACCCCACAGTAGAAAAAACTAATGGCATGGTCAGTACCACAGTGTTTAATTCACTGTGTTCTACTAAATATGAAACTAGTTCAACTACAAAACCCAGTAGTATTGTGGAGACAAGTGAGACCCTAAAGTCCAGCACATCTAGACTGTACATTAAGACAATGGAAAGGCAAAGCTTCTCCACGGACACTGCCTTGTCTGCAGACTACAATCCCTTCTCTGTACGACATAAGATAAAGTCCTTTGAAAACCTGGCTCACTTTGATAAGCCGGTGGCTAAAAGCAGTGACATTCAGTCTTATGCTCTGGCATATAGAGCCTCACTTAACCAAAGGATTGCTGGTTATATGGGGTTGGTTAATTCTATTGACTGCCGGGCACGGCAAAAGAGTTTTAGTTCTTATGTGGAGAATCTACTCCCTACCACACCCTGCTCACCTCTTCCTGGTAAATCTTCATCTAGCATTACACTGATAAACCTTGAGCTTCCACATTCAAGCTGTGACACAGCTCCCCTGACTGAAGACAATAGGGAGGCTCAAGTTCAGAAAGCTCTAGATGCAACAGCACCACAGACCCCTCAGGTGCTGCGGAGGAAACATGGCAAACTTCCCCGCTGCAGGTTGCGGCAGCTCAGGGCTCTCAGTATGCCTGAATTGGAAAAACTATGCACAGAGGACTTTACCAGAGGCCATGGTACAGCCGTAGATACAACTGAGCCTGGCAGCTATCCCGATATACTCACGGAAACCCCAGTGACTAAGAGCTGTCCACCTGCTGCAACCCTGGATGTGACAACAGTTGGTGTGAACAGGGTGAGCCGAGGTGATCCTGGATCCACTGAAAAGACTCCTCACGGAACCGCAGAGAGCCATGGACAACAGCCTGGCTGGTCAATCAGGTGGGGAGTTCGATTCAAACTTGCTCATTTAAAAACTGTTATGTTCATAGCACATTGAAGCCACTATGTGTAGGATTTGAAATGTTTGACTTCGGTGCCCCCAGTGGTTGTATCAAGACACTGTAGCAGACTGCAATCAGACTATGAGAGATTATAGGAACCAAAAAAAATCCAATAACTAATTCATGATATGCTAAAAATGTC
>CM042314.1:29812405-29842405 GCA_023566125.1 Zingel zingel
CTGGATGTGGGATGGAGGGGAGACAGTATGGGCTTGTTTTAATAACCCAGTTCTTGCCAATATATCTGGGCAGCAGATGGTAGTACTGTAACACATACCTTTTCTTTTCAGGTTCATCGGGTCTTCACCAAAGGAACAGCTAGCCTCGAAGGCACAATCCAGAGAGGTGACAACATTTTATCCATAAATGGCACAAGTCTGGGAGGTAAAACCCATGGAGAGGCTGTGTCTTGCCTTCATCAAGCCAGGCTGTCCAATCAAGCCTTAGTCGTCATTTGGAGAGACAAGGACAGTGGAACGAGTGTCTCTGATATGTATGACTCGGCTGGCCAGCCAATGAGGATGTCTTCTGCCAGACAGAAGTCTGTGGAAGCTGGAGCAGGTAAGGTTCCTCGTCTTTATGGTGGTCAAGTAGTGTGGTGGAAAAAGTACTCTTATTTTTAAATATTTTATTAGATACTGTTTTGTTAAGTTTAGTCTTGTAATATCTGTCATATTTTTATTTTGTTGACATTTATTTATACAGGGAAAGATCAGACTGAGGCGTAGGTCTCTTGTAACAGCTGAGCCCTGTGTACAGTATCATTTAAAGAAATACACAAATTACACAATTACAAATAACAATTACAATCAACAGCAATTTGTTCATTAAGCATGGCTGGACATTGTCAATTGGAAACCAATACATCTAGCTTCAGTTCTTTTTGAAACTCATTCCAAGTAAAAGAGGAATTGTATACAAACACAGTTTTGTCCAACTCTGAATGAGCCCGAGGAATCTCCAGTACCAACGCATCTTTGGAACGAGTTTGCTAACCCCCAATTTTCCAATTGAATTGTCCGCTAAGGTAGTCAGGAAGCTTATGCATTATAGCCTTATAGACCGACATCAACCAATGCCTGGTCCTCCTAGAGACCAACGAGTTGCAGCCCAATAGAGTGCATAGAACACAATGGCGTGTGTGAAAATTGGCACCAGTAATAAAACACAATGCTGCATGATAGACTCCATCCAAATGTTTTAACACAGAGGCGGGTGCATGCCTATACAGTAAATCACCGTAGTCCAGCACTGACCTAAAAGTACTTTTAAAGATGATATTTTTTGGGCATGTTTTGAGCCTTTATTTCTATAGGACAGCTTAGACTTGAAAGGGGAGGGGGGGGGGGGGGGGGGATGACATGCAGAAAAGGGCCGCAGGTCGGATTCGAACCCGCGGCCGCTGTTTCGAGGAGTGAACCTGCTCTACCAGGGGAGCTAACCAGGCGCCCGACATAAAAGTACTTTTAACAATGTCAATTCTATGCTGCTAAGACAGACATGATTTGTTTCTATAGAAGAAACCAATTTTAATTCTTAGCCTCTTTACCAAGTCAGCAATATGTGTTTTGAAGGAAATACTTGGTTACACTTTACTTGAAGGTATCTACATAAGAGAAACATGACACTGTCATGAACGTGTCATAAACATTATAAACAAGTCATAAACGTTTATGATATAACGCTTCTTTTAGTAAGTGTCATTCGGTTTTTGTCATGATGAGTTATGGTTATGGTTAGAGTTATGGTTCATGTGTTATGACAGTCATGACAGTGTCATGTGTTCATGTGTCACGTGTTCACTTTTCCTTCTAACGTAGGTGTAGCAAGATTCCCTATTAATCATGTATCAATATGGGTGTTTATTGGGTTTATGTTTTAATTTAGTGTACCATGTTGAAGCACAAATTAGGCCCGGCAGTCTCAGAGAAGAGACTATTCTGTGTCAGAGAGACAGGAAGTGCACGTTAAAGGCTATCTTTAGTTTGAACGATGAAAAAGTTAGGGAGATGTAACGTATTAGCAAGGTGTATCCTGTCAGTGAGCGGAGGAGTTTTCTCTTTGAGACAAAGCTGAGATAGACAAATTATGATAGGTATACAATTATAAAAACTCTTGTGCATTGGTATGTTCCAAGGTAATATGATCGGTGACAGAGAAATGTATTTCGACTTCCACTACACTAACTAGGCCATGCTAAAGCTAATATAATTAGTAATAAATAATATAACCCGATATAAATATAATATTTTGATATGTACAGTGTGGGAAATCCAGCTCCTTTAGACCAGTTAACTGTTTCAAACACAAGCATTGACCCTACAGAATCAACAGCCCTGGCTGTTGCAGTGTTAGCTGTCATCAACTGGCTGCAAGTTAACTTGGTAATTCTGGGTGTTGGCTATTTCACAGTGGTGGATGTGGCTCCAGACGGGGCTGTAACAGTGGAGCTTCACAAGTCTTCTGCTGGCCTGGGGTTCAGTCTGGAAGGGGGGAAGTCCTCAAGCCACGGAGACAGGCCTCTCATTGTCAAACGCATCTTTAAAGGTGACCTTTTATCTATAAGTCTCTCAGAAAGTATAAAAGTGTTAAAGCTGAATATTCATCTAGAATCTAATCCAATCTAAAGTGACATTGTAGTGGTGTATGCCTATTCATAGTGGACTGCAATGTAAAGTCTGTTTAATGGTACAGGTAGTCCTGGTAAAATGATTTGCAATCTAGTCCAGGGGATTAATCACCTCTTAAAGCCAATTTATGCTTCTGCGTTAAATCGACGCCGTGGGTATGTACATAGGTACGTGGAGATATGGACCCTACACCGTAGACAAACCCCTTTTTAAAAAAAAAATAAAAAAAATAAATGTAACTACACGACCGCAACATCTGTGGTCACAATTGGTCCGTTTGGCCGTGGCCTTAGTATTGCATTTCCCCCGACTCATTCCCTGTATCTCCTTCTCCATAAAAACATGAAATCAAGGAGAGGGTTAACTTTTCCTGCTACAGACTTCTGACCGTGGTCAGAAAGACCGTTGTTTCTCTCACTATGACTCTAGTGTCGGTACTCGCTGCGAAGCTAATCACCGTCACCCTCTCACTGACTCTACCACACACTCCCCACGCACACACACGCATGCCGGCCCTACTATTCTCTTAAAGAGATCGACGCACACACCAATGCACAAGTATAAACTTCAGGCCACTTACGTAGGCTACGGAGAAAGCTCTGAATGGAGCCTCCACAGAACCATAAATCACGCTTAAGCCTTGCAGCTGTACCAGCTGCTAACAGGCTGCCACATCAATATAAAAGAAAGGATGCACCTGAAACACAGTGACAGAAATTAAGCCAAACTACTTCAGGGGTGAGGATTATCATTCATTGTCCATCATGGGCTCAACAAAAGAGTTACACTCGCCGCAGCACGCCCCTCTCTGCTCTTCTTCTCTGCTCTTCTTCTTCTTCCTCCTTCCTTCCTAGCTCATACTAGGTAACACCCGCCATCTTGAGATTGGCAACCAATCCAAAATGACAATGAGTAACCAGTCCCATGTAAATTGGACATGTCAGTACTTTTTTTCTTTTTGGGAAGATTCTTTGGTTCTTTGCTCTCTGGGTCGAGAACTGTGGATGCTGCTGTGGAAATAATTACAGTTTTTCTTAATCGCTTTGGCACAATCATCTAATTAATATTCAACTTTTGTCAAACTATAAGACTTCTTTATATGAACTTTAGTACAGTGTACACAGTAAACTGTCATTTGACAAGATGTCTTTGCATTTTGACTGTCTTGGTCTAAGCAATGATAAAGAAACATTTTTTGGGATTTATTTACATTTGAAACATGAGTTCATTCTTTTGATTGAGTAATCACCTTTTGCAGGTCACACAGAGGCTACATTTACAAAAAATAAATATCTTCTGCTACGTTTCCCCCTCTCATTCCCCCTGCTCTGGTGTATCCCCCTCTCATTCCCCCTGCTCTGGCGTTTCCCCCTCTCATTCCCCCTGCTCGGGCGTTTCCCCCTCTCATTCCCCCTGCTCTGGCGTTTCCCCCTCTCATCCCCCCTGCTCTGGTGTTCCCCCCTCTCATTCCCCCTGCTCTGGTGTTTCCCCCTCTCATTCCCCCTGCTCTGGCGTTTCCCCCTCTCATTCCCCCTGCTCTGGTGTTCCCCCCTCTCATTCCCCCTGCTCTGGTGTTCCCCCCTCTCATTCCCCCTGCTCTGGTGTTCCCCCCTCTCATTCCCCCTGCTCTGGTGTTCCCTCCTCTCATTCCCCCTGCTTTGGTGTTTCCCCCTCTCATTCCCCCTGCTCTGGTGTTTCCCCCTCTCATTCCCCCTGCTCTGGTGTTTCCCCCTCTCATTCCCCCTGCTCTGGTGTTTCCCTCTCATTCCCCCTGCTCTAGTGTTCCCCCCTCTCATTCCCCCTGCTCTGGTGTTTCCCCCTCTCATTCCCCCTGCTCTGGTGTTTCCCCCTCTCATTCCCCCTGCTCTGGTGTTTCCCCCTCTCATTCCCCCTGCTCTGGTGTTTCCCCCTCTCATTCCCCCTGCTCTGGTGTTTCCCTCTCATTCCCCCTGCTCTGGTGTTTCCCCCTCTCATTCCCCCTGCTCTGGCATTTCCCTCTCTCATTCCCCCTGCTCTGGTGTTTCCCCCTCTCATTCCCCCTGCTCTGGTGTTTCCCCCTCTCATTCCCTCTGCTCTGGTGTTTCCCCCTCTCATTCCCCCTCCTCTGGTGTTTCCCCCTCTCATTCCCCCTGCTCTGGCGTTTCCCCCTCTCATTCCCCCTGCTCGGGCGTTTCCCCCTCTCATTCCCCCTGCTCTGGCGTTTCCCCCTCTCATTCCCCCTGCTCTGGTGTTCCCCCCTCTCATTCCCCCTGCTCTGGTGTTTCCCCCTCTCATTCCCCCTGCTCTGGCGTTTCCCCCTCTCATTCCCCCTGCTCTGGTGTTCCCCCCTCTCATTCCCCCTGCTCTGGTGTTCCCCCCTCTCATTCCCCCTGCTCTAGTGTTCCCTCCTCTCATTCCCCCTGCTTTGGTGTTTCCCCCTCTCATTCCCCCTGCTCTGGTGTTTCCCCCTCTCATTCCCCCTGCTCTGGTGTTTCCCCCTCTCATTCCCCCTGCTCTGGTGTTTCCCCCTCTCATTCCCCCTGCTCTGGTGTTTCCCTCTCATTCCCCCTGCTCTAGTGTTCCCCCCTCTCATTCCCCCTGCTCTGGTGTTTCCCCCTCTCATTCCCCCTGCTCTGGTGTTTCCCCCTCTCATTCCCCCTGCTCTGGCGTTTCCCTCTCTCATTCCCCCTGCTCTGGTGTTTCCCCCTCTCATTCCCCCTGCTCTGGTGTTTCCCCCTCTCATTCCCTCTGCTCTGGTGTTTCCCCCTCTCATTCCCCCTGCTCTGGTGTTTCCCCCTCTCATTCCCCCTCCTCTGGTGTTTCCCCCTCTCATTCCCCCTGCTCTGGTGTTTCCCCCTCTCATTCCCTCTGCTCTGGTGTTTCCCCCTCTCATTCCCCCTGCTCTGGTGTTTCCCCCTCTCATTCCCCCTCCTCTGGTGTTTCCCCCTCTCATTCCCCCTGCTCTGGCGTTTCCCCCTCTCATTCCCCCTGCTCGGGCGTTTCCCCCTCTCAGTCCCCCTGCTCTGGCGTTTCCCCCTCTCATTCCCCCTGCTCTGGTGTTCCCCCCTCTCATTCCCCCTGCTCTGGTGTTTCCCCCTCTCATTCCCCCTGCTCTGGCGTTTCCCCCTCTCATTCCCCCTGCTCTGGTGTTCCCCCCTCTCATTCCCCCTGCTCTGGTGTTCCCCCCTCTCATTCCCCCTGCTCTAGTGTTCCCTCCTCTCATTCCCCCTGCTTTGGTGTTTCCCCCTCTCATTCCCCCTGCTCTGGTGTTTCCCCCTCTCATTCCCCCTGCTCTGGTGTTTCCCCCTCTCATTCCCCCTGCTCTGGTGTTTCCCTCTCATTCCCCCTGCTCTAGTGTTCCCCCCTCTCATTCCCCCTGCTCTGGTGTTTCCCCCTCTCATTCCCCCTGCTCTGGTGTTTCCCCCTCTCATTCCCCCTGCTCTGGCATTTCCCTCTCTCATTCCCCCTGCTCTGGTGTTTCCCCCTCTCATTCCCCCTGCTCTTGTGTTTCCCCCTCTCATTCCCTCTGCTCTGGTGTTTCCCCCTCTCATTCCCCCTGCTCTGGTGTTTCCCCCTCTCATTCCCCCTCCTCTGGTGTTTCCCCCTCTCATTCCCCCTGCTCTGGTGTTTCCCCCTCTCATTCCCTCTGCTCTGGTGTTTCCCCCTCTCATTCCCCCTGCTCTGGTGTTTCCCCCTCTCATTCCCCCTGCTCTGGTGTTTCCCCCTCTCATTCCCCCTGCTCTAGTGTTTCCCCCTCTCATTCCCTCTGCTCTGGTGTTTCCCCCTCTCATTCCCCCTGCTCTGGTGTTTCCCTCTCATTCCCCCTGCTCTGGTGTTTCCCTCTCTCATTCCCCCTGCTCTAGTGTTTCCCCCTCTCATTCCCTCTGCTCTGATGTTTCCCCCTCTCATTCCCCCTGCTCTGGTGTTTCCCTCTCATTCCCCCTGCTCTGGTGTTTCCCTCTCATTCCCCCTGCTATGGTGTTTCCCCCTCTCATTCCCCCTGCTCTGGTGTTTCCCCCTCTCATTCCCCCTGCAAAGTTCACAAATGTGGCTAGCCAAAATGGATGCCGCCATCTACCTACAAATGATTAATAGTGCACAAGTTGTAATAGTGCTTATGTGCCAGCTGATAGTGACATATCAAGCTATAATAAGACAACAACGACCCTATCACAACATTGCTATGATGATGCAGATGCACATAAATGCCAGACGACAACTATCTAAATTAGCCGTTAAATTTTGCTCGTAAATTCAATTTTAAAAGTCTGTCGTCTCCTCGTTCGTCCACTTCTGTCTTTGTTGTTGTTTTGTTGACATCCGCCATGTCTGCAAAGAAAACGGAACTTACCTTAAACTTTTTCTTCTTCATTTTGTGGTGGGTTACAATCATAAAATTACCTAAAACTTTATTGCAAATCAATTGCAAAATATTTATTTGGTTTCCATCAGCTTTTATGGCATAAGCTGTTTACCGAAAATCTGATGAGATTGAATGTAAAAACTTTGTGTCGATATTCAGTCAAATTTGACTGTTTCCATAGGCATTTTTCATTCGATATTACTTAATTCGCATTAAAATGTTTAGATGGAAACATGGCTATTGTATCTTTAACTTGAATTGCGTACAATAGGAGGAGCGGCAGAGCTGTCCGGCAGTGTCCACGTTGGCGATGAAGTTCTGTCTATCAACGGCTGTTCTCTGGAGGGCCTCATGCACCACGATGCCTGGAAAATCATCAAAGCCACTAACGAGGGGCCCAACCAACTCCTCATCCGCAAACCCAGGACCTAACTGTAACGAACCAGGAAAAAGAAACCTCCTGACAAGGATCAATGTGAAACAGGGTGGGGACAAACTGTGGAAACGAGGATTTTCTGACAGACTTCATTTGAGTGTTTTGTGTTTTGTCTAGTTACATGTGTTTGTACTTAGAAATAGGTCAGATTGGATGGACAACTAACTATTGTGGTGTACATTGCTGTATTATGATTTATTTCAGATGGGAAGTGCAGTTTGTTTACAATAGATTAACTTTGGAACACTAAATAAAACTGTTTTTTAAATACAGTCTGGCTGGTTGTGGTTATACAGTATCATTCATGCAGACTTGTGAGATAACAATTGTGATTGGCTGTAGGGTGTCCATAAAAAAGTGTTACCTACTGAAGGAGTTCCGGTAAAACTGACTGTTTACTGTTCTAAATGAATGCGCTACATTAAAAGAAAAAGAAAATGTGAATCTGTTATTTCCAACACTGTGTTGTGCTTCAGTGCCTCGTCTGAACACCACAGGATGGCGCCAACACACAAGCTGCAGGAAGTAGGCTAAGTTACACTGCTCCACTGAACTGACTTTGTTTCACAGCGAATAATGTTATCTCACATCCTGTTCACTGTTCAGGTCGCTTCTTCAGGCTGCGGCCAACAGTTCACATGGCGGATAATTGTTCATGAAAATCGTTATATTGTTTTGGGGACAATGTACACAATGTTATTGGCTTTGAATCTTGCTAGCATAGCGTTATCTTCCTGGCTCGTAGCTGTCTGAGCTGATGAGTTCTATGAGCGGATTGGACTATATAAATATCTTGGCAAGTCATATCTAAGGTCTGTCCTATTTACTGGAGCAGTGAACAACATTTGCATTGCATAAGAACCTTATGGAATGGGAATGACTGTTCCAGGTATTTGTCGAACTCTCAGGCGTAACCAGGGAAACAAGGGTGGTTCGCACCTCGCTGTCGTCCATTAATACCTGAAAATAGACGCCTCGTCGGGCATTAACCTTTACTTAATAACCACAATGTTGCAATTGAGTTAACTACATTCATTTGATGATTTTCAAATTCATTTGGAGATCTTCATGGGTCCACTTAGCTTCTGGCAACTTGCCCAGGGTCCAAGTCAGTTCTGGTCTCTGGTCTGTGATAAAATAAAAGAATATTCAACTTAATTTTCATTGCACAGTACGTGTTTTAAAACAACGAAATGCAGTTTAGCATCAAACCAAAAGTGCAAAAAAGCCATAAAGTCTAGAGTAATGTACTGAATTCACAGAATTAAATATAGAATGAATAGAATGTCGAATAAACAATAAGGGGTATGAATATGTTAACGTATATACAGTAGAACATAGTGTGCCGGTAAGTATACAAATAATTGTGTACAAGTACAGATTGTGCAAATAGTCTGACAACATTATGGGAAGATGGAGACGTTGCTGTGATCCTGCCAGGCTATTCTCTATAACTTACTGATGCCAGGTCAACACAGTAACTTTAGCTAGCATTAGCAGTAGTCTCGCATTGCCAGACCTTCCTCCACAGCGCTGCGATGGAGGGTCTGGCTAGTTCACACAGCATTCCGTGATGGGTTTATTGGCATTTCTTTAAACCAATCACAATCATCTTGGGCGGAGCTAAGCGCCGGACGTAGCCACGGTGCCTCTGCAAAATAGTCTCAGGAAGGAACTTGTTTTGGTTGAACATGTGTACTTCAAAAGTTGTCTTAGTCATGCAACAGAAAACTCAGATTGGACAGATAGTCTAGCTAGCTGTCTGGATTTACCCTGCAGAGATCTGAGGAGCAGTTAACCATAGTCCTCACAAATCCACCAGAGGTTAGAACGCCAACACAGAGACAGAGGAAGGGGACGGACATCCGGCCTAAATGAGGGGCATCCGGCGAAATTTCTGGCGGCAACACAGCAATCCCGGAAGTGGATATAGACTATATTAACGGTAACACGTTGTATGGCGCCCATGTACATAATGCATTATAAACATACTTGTAATGCGTTGTAATCTGCTTATAGCAATGTATGGTTTTAGTTATAAGCACTCATTCATTTTCATAATGCTTTTAACAATAATCATAACACATTATTTATTTATTTGTTCCTATTTTTATTTATTTACATTTTTATATATTTATTCCTGTATTTAGTTTTTTTTATTGAGACATAAGTGATTTTTTTGTCTTCTGTAAATGTGCATCCTCCATGCTGTTTGCCCATCAGCTCTAAAGACTAAAACTACAGAAGGAGCAGTGCCCTCTGCTGATGAAAGATGAGAATAAAAAGCTTACAGCACCAGGTATTCCCAGGCGGTTTTCCATTCAAGTACTGACCCGGCCCGACCCTGCTTAGCTTCTGAGATCGGACAAGATCGGGGTTTAGGGTGGTATGGCCGTAAGCCGTGATACACATTGCACCCAAGGTATTTATAGATGGTAAAACCCAAGGGGTCTCAGAACTGTTGAATATACAGTTTGGGGTTGGAGAGTACCAAACTACATGTAATTACACTAGTAGTGTATCTTTTTGCAGTAGCTTGCTGGTAGTTCATCTACATTCATCTTTATAGTGATTCAAATAGTCTAGTTGAATTGCTTTTTCGCCATTTTTTCCATTGCCAATCTTTCTGTATTTCAGCGTTTATGTAATCTTTATTTATTTTGTTCTGTAGGCTATTTATTCATTTATGTATAGCTATATTTATTAATAAGTTTTCTCATTTATTTATTTTTTATTCCCGTATTTATTTATGCTTTGGTTTTGTTGAGACTTGTTATTTTTAGTCTTCTGTAAATGTGCATCCTCCATACTGTTTGATTGTCTCCATTACAGAAGGAGCAGCACCCTCTGTTGATGAGAATAAAAAGCTTACAGCACCGGGTAGTCCCAGGCGGTCTCCCACCCAAGTACTGACCCAGCTTAGCTCGGACAAGATCGGGCGTGTTCAGGGTGGTATGGCTGTAAGCAATTGTAGGTTATGCCCACCAGGGGCGATTCTAGGATCAGACCTTTAGGGGGGCTCAGCCCCTAATGAGAATGTGACACGGATACAGTGCCTTGCAAAAGTGTTAACCCCCCCTGCTAAATCAGTAATTCTATTAGCCGATAATGTTTTTTGACACTATTAACACTACGATGGAACTAAACCTGACACTTTATAAGTCACAGTAATAACAGCCAATTTGACACAATGTTCTAACATTCAGCAATTTTAGAGTCTGCCACAACCACCTCTGATTGGTCAAAACCAGATAGAGAAAGACAGAGTGGCGACACTGCCATTGGAGTCCGTTGTAAGCTTTTTGCCGCCTACTTCCAGGGTATGCAACAAAAAAAAAAAACATTTCCAAAAATCCATTCTACGGCGTTGGACATGATTCATTTCCATTGCTGGCCGTCGAGTAACTTCTGAGGTAAGTTGATTAAATAGTTACCTCTTTTGAATTGTCAACTGTCTATATTTTATCAGAGGCCCTTTATGATGCATATACTGATCTATGATATTTGTATGTGCACAGTGTAATTATATATATTTTTATCTTGGTAGACGACTGATTTTCAGTCATTGCCAGCTAGTTAGTTAGCTCGATTTCGCCAGCTGTGAAGGTATCGCTACACCACCATTAACGAAGTTCAGTGGTGAATCTCTGACAACTTTTTTTGTTAGTTATTGATGTTAGATCACTAGGATCATTAAGGTTGATTAAGGACGGGTTTTATTTAGGTTGTATCTGCTGAACCTGACGGTGTTAGCTGACTGTGTCTGATGCTATGGCATATATATATATATATATATATATATATATATATATATATATATATATATATATATATATATATATATATATATATATATATAAATAATTAAGGTTACGTTTGTTTAATTATACCCTTGAAAGGGCTGTTGGATTACATGCATGAATACAAATTATTCCACACAAAAAATATCATAAGCTGTTAAACAGTTGTGTGAACTTCTGGTTAACTAAATTGTTCCTCTTTCTTAGCTCCAAATTAATTATTTTTTGTCTCCTTTCGGCACCGTATTCCTCTCTTCTTAACACTTATATATACACAATATTCATCCCTGTACCTTCACTTTGTTCTTGTTTTTCCAGTTAGATACACACATACACACACACACACACACACACACACACACACACACACACACACACACACACACACACGCACACTTGTTATTGTTGTCTCACTCATTGTTTAATAAAAAAAAATACTATTTCATTCATTCATCCAAGCGTAATGAGTTGTTATTCTTTAATATATTTGATACTTTGTGTATGGCTTAGTCTTAAAATGATCATGGTTGTGTGGTCAACTCCTGCCTCATCAGAAGAAGTGGGCTGGACACTAAATGCTGAATGGACTATTGCTACTGAATTGGAATTACAAGCAAAATCAAGGAAATCCAATAGTCCAGTCTGTTCAAAACAGAGATGTAGTAAGGTAAATGTTAAGGTTAAGCCACTAAAGCCAGTAGCCTAATGCTACCCATGCTAACACAAACGTGAAGCCTTCCCTCCAAAATTTAAAAACATATCTAAGTAATACATATACATAGCTTTCAGTTGTCACCCTACCATTCCAAATGTAAAACTGACATTTACAAATATGCAATAATGCAATAACAGTCAAACAAGTACTTGATTATGTGTTTTCATTTATATGTACCATTCACTATCACAATCGTGAATGAGAAATAAGAAATCAAATGCCTTTGATTCAGAAAAATGCTTTACACAGAATTATATTTCTATATTGTTTGTTTATAATTCAGAAGAATTATATTTAGACTTGGTCCTTAAAATGAATGGAAGTGAATGAGGAGCCGGACACCTGGGAGGAATGGACAGCGGACCACAGGGACAGTAGAGGTCGCTAGCTTATTTGTAGATGACTTTAGATAGAGGTAATCTGCTGAAGTTCTACAAAAGTAAAATAACCCTTTAAAGCTTGAGACTTACAAAGTGTTAACACTAGTGCATGGTTGATTAAATGTTCACATAAAAGTAAAATACATAACGCAAATTTTGCAGCAATGACTCACACATTTCTCAGCAAGATGGTGTGAAAAATTGGAATACAGTTAGAATAATAAAATAACATAATGGACATGGATGATTCGTTAATCTGACACTGGCTGACACACACACACACACACGCATGCGCTCGCGCACACGCACACACACACACACACACACACACACACACACACACACACACACACACACACACACACACCAATATAGATAAGGGGAGTACTGGCCCTTTTTCCCACTGTAAGCGCTGTGCAAGATTCACTTAAGAGTTTGACACAGATCGGTAAATTAACCAATTTCTGCAGCTGATTAGGCCAGTCCTTACAGCGTAGGCTACTGGTTTCATTCCGATAGATACTTTTCGGGTACACCACCTGAGATCCCATCATTTTATCAATCTGACTCCAAACCTACCCTGAATTTGCATTGATGGGATTGCACATTCATTCTCTGTCTTTACTTTTCCCATAGGAAGCTTCTAACTATACAATCACAATAAATAACTGGTTCAGGTCGTATCAAACATGTTAGAGCAGACAAAAATGGAAAATGACAGAGTCCAAGTATAAGAAATGACCACCAGATGTCAGTAAAAGCACACCACTCCAACTTAAGGATGTCAGTTTGGTACTGTTACTGCAGTGGTACTTTGGCTCCCACTATTGAATGTCACAGTTTTCTACAATTGGTAACGTGCATCACAATATCAATGAGTAAGTTCAGTAAAGCTCATGTATTCAAAAGTTCACTCAGTCAGCACAACAGATGTCAACGTGGACTAAACTGTGGACCACTTTTCATTGCTTTGAGACAAAATGCATTCAATGACTCCATCTTTTAAAATTCATCATCAACCTCCACCAAAACCTCTGTGTACTTATAGTCCAGTTTGCACACGATTACATGCTATTGTAAAAAAAAAAAAAACTATTTGCATTCCAAACCAAACTATAATACAAAATCACTGTAAATTAGACTGCACTTTTCAACATAGATAGATAGATAGATAGATAGATAGATAGATAGATAGATAGATAGATAGATAGATAGATAGATAGAAGATAGATAGATAGATAGATAGATAGATAGATAGATAGATAGATAGATAGATAGAGAGATAGATAGAGAGATAGAGATAGATAGAGAGATAGAGAGATAGAGAGATGGATTCACAGCAGTGCTCTGGCACTGAAGTAACATCTACATGGAGATAGAAATAGTTTTTGAAAAGCATCAACTCCTAATTGGGACAACACTGAGCACTTACTTTCATTCATTGATGACCTCTGTATGAAACTTTGCACCAGGTGAGGAAAGGGGACATTTTATGGGACGATGTGGCATTTCAGCATTTCTTCCAGTCACAGAGTGGTTTACAGCTCATCCCAGGATGGTGTCACTTTACCTTCCAAATTACTCTCCCTTCCTCAACCCCACAGAGGACTTGTTCATCTTGTGGATGGGGAAAGTTTATGACCACCAGCCACATAATCAGATGTCACTCTTGAATGCAATGAATATATAGATACTTTATTTTATCAGCAAATCAGATTGAGATCAAAATCTCATTTGCAAGTGAGACCTGAGTACAAAGTGAAAAATCAAACAAAAATACAATCAAATGAAAATAAGAAAATATTTAAATATCAAGACAAGTATACATGCAGGCATAATTGGAATACATGTATACAATTATTTCATACAAATAACTTATGAATTTAAAAAATTAAAACAAAAAACAAATGCTGGCTGTTTGTACATATGTGCAGAAGATTGCCAGGAATCTCACATTTTTCAGACTGTAACAAGCAAATGTTGGGTATTTTTATTTGATTGATGAGCAAAATATCAATGTTTAAATTGAAATATCAATGATCAGAATTAAAGTAGTTCATCATCTTGTACTAGCTCAATAAGTTGTTCAGATTCTTATAAAGCAAAGGATGACCTCAACTATACTACATGGTTGAAAATATGTGGACATTCCAGCCATGTGAACATGTGATTCCAAAACCATGGGTGTAAGGGCTGAACGATGAATCGTTTTCAAATCAAAATGGAGATTTGAAAGCATGTGATTAGCTAATTATGAAGACCGCAATTCATGGAATTTGCAATGTTTAGTTAAATGTTTGGTTTAACATTTTTTATTCCTCTTTTTATTATTATATTTACTGTTTAATCATGTGATAACTGCTGGAATAATGGTACACTTCACAGATTGTTTCCAGAAATGTCCTATTATCAGTGGATGTTTCATGTAGTTTGTATAACTTTATTTAACGTGACGGTAGAAGGTGTAATATGTAGATGCTGCTGTTGAACTGAGTCAGATCACACATTTCAGTTTACAGGAAATATAGAGCAATTTAGATGGTGTCTCATACAGAGGTGAGAAGAGTACAAAAATATTCTATTTAAGTAAAAGTATGATTACGTTTACGATTATTATGAACTTTTACTTAAATACAAATCAAATTACCAGCATAAAAATCTACTCAAGTAAAACTAAAAAGTAGCTCATTTTAAATGTACTCAGAGTAAAAGTTACTTAGTTACTTTTTCAAATCGGGATATACTTTTTTATATTTATACTTTTTTAATAACTTATTTATATGCAGTCTTTTGTGATTTGATAAGGGCACAAAGTCAAACAAGCAAAAAAACTCCAAACAAAGCGACAAAAAACATTTTGATTTGAGTTTGTTGACAGATATTTTTGCCAACGTTAGCGATTTCCTTTACTCAATAACGGATGTGATTTAAAGTTTTGCAAAGTAAAATACTTCAAACGAAACATTCTCAAGTAAAAGTAAAATTACAGATTTTAAAAACTACTCTAACAGTAAAAGTACACAAAGAATCGACTCAATTACAGTAACGCAAGTTATTGTAATTTGTTACTTTCCACCTCTGGTCTCATGTTATATTGCTTCATGACATGTTTTATCTGTTACAAGGTGAATATTGAACGTTGGCTAAACTTTTAAAGTTCTCATATTATGCTAATTTTCAGGTTCATAATTGTATTTAGAGGTTTGCAGAATTACTGGAGCAAAGTGGTCCTGATAAACATTTGGAACAGAATGCGCCTAATAAAAGATCTTACAGTAACAGACAATCTTTAGGCCAGGAGAGGAGGAGAGAGCGAGAGCAATTCCGGGGCTGACGCGCAGTTCGCTATCTTCTCAGGAGACAGAACGTCTGAACTTGTCATGAATCCTGCTTCCTAGTATTATTTTCTGCCTCTGTGTTTGTTTTTCACCTGTGATTCTGTTTTTTGGAGTTCCTGAACGCATCTGGTTTCCTGGCAACTAAGCAAGCTGGGAGGATCTGCAATCACACTCATCTGTCTGCACACCTGGTCATGATCATCACCTCTCCACTATTTAAGCCATGAACTGACATTCATTCCCTGCTGGATTGTTAGCCTTACCAGTATGTTTGCAAGAGTATCAGTTAGAAATTTTGAGAAGTTTGTTCTGTGACGTTTTGCCGTTGCTAATCTGCCTATTCCTCTGTCTGCAGTTTTGTGACCTGGAAGATTCGCTTCTTCTCCGTCTGGTCGTCTGCTTCACCATTATCACTGGATCTGCATTAATTCGTCAGCCGACTCAATTCCACCTACTGCCTCACCAACTGGACTCCCCTGCTGCCACGTACCAAAACCAAATAAATACTTACCTTTTTCCATTCTACTACCTTGTCCTTGTCTGCTTTTGGGTTCCTGTCCTAGTGAAACGTGACAGAACGATCTGGCCAAGATTAACCCAGCGGACCTGGACTCTGTTCGCCATGCCGTTACCCAACAGGAAAATATGTTGGGGCAGCACAGCATGTTACTTAAGGAGATAGTCATCTGTGAGTAACCTTTCTGCTTCTCTGATGGAAATGAAGGATCAGCTCAGGATTTCTGCAGATAATTCACCACCTGTTTCTCTATCCACGCCTGCTATTCCTGGAGTTGTTTCATTCTTTGAGCCCAAAATACCAACACCAGATAAGTACAAAGCAGATTTGGGAAAATGTGGGTCATTCCTCATGCAGTGTGGACTGGTTTTTGACTTGCAGCCCAATTCTTACACCACAGAGAAGGCTAGGATAGCCTTTGTGATTGGACTGCTGCGTGGGAAGGCTCTGGAGTGGGCATCTGCCCTATGGGAGCGACAGGATCCCTGCATGTTTTCGTACCAGAGATTCACAACTGAAATAAGGCTGTTTGACCATCTAGTCTGAGGTAAGGACGCATCTAAGAGACTGTATTCATTCCGCCAGGGAGCCCGCAGCGTAGCCAAATATGTTGTTGAATTCAGGACATTGGCAGTGAAAAGTGGGTGGAATGAGGAGTCATTACAGGCTGCTCTTCATCAGGGATTATCTGAACAACTCAAGGATGAACTTATTTCTTATCCCGAGCCTAAGGACCTTGACAAACTGGTGGCATTGTCCATTCGGGTGGATAACCGTTGCCGGGAGAGGAGGGAGAAACTAGGTGGATCTGCCTACCATTCACCGGTTCTGTTGCCATCCAGGTTCGGACACAGACGGGATTTCATCGGCCGTTCAACATTTCACGAGATTCAAGGAGAGTCAGTCATCTGATCCAGAACCCATGCAGGTGGGACATCACGGGTTGTCTGTGGAGGAGCGCCAGCGTAGACGTGAGTTCAACAGCTGTCTTTACTGCGGTGAAATGGGCCATTACATCTCATGTCCACAACGCCCGTTAAACTCCTAAGCTCGCTAAGTTTGGGAGGTGTCTTAGCGAGCCAACCTCAGTCCCCCAATAATTCAGTCAGACCCAGTTTTCCTGTCACACTCAAACTCTAACCTGTCTTTAGAGATTAATGCTTTGGTCGATTCAGGTGCAGATGACGGTTTCATAGATGCCGACCTGGTAGAACAGCTGGGGCTCTCCAAGGAACAACTCCTGGAGGCCATTGAAGCTACCACTCTTAACGGCAGACTTCTGGCACACATAACCATGAGGACTGAACCTGTGAAGATGCTGTTGTCTGGTAACTACTCTGAGAACTTTTTTTCTTTTTTCATTTTGCCCTCACCTCGCGCTCAACTGGTTCTGTGTTATCCCTGGTTGAGAGAACACAACCCCACTTTTGATTGGGTGACAGGAAAGATAACCAAATGGAGTATTGATTGCCATGCTAATGGCCTTAAGTCTGCTTGTTCCATTCTGTTTCCAGTCAGATATCCAACCATACCCCCCCAGATTTGTCCCAAGGTTCTGAAGTTTATCACGGTCTTGGTGAGGTCTTCAGCAAGCAAGAAGCACTTTCCCTTCCTCCTCACAGACCGTATGACTGCGCCATAAACCTGATTCCTGGAGCTACTTACCCTAAGGGGCACCTCTACAGCATCTCTCGACCTGAACGCGAGGCTATGGAGACCTATTTGAAGGATTCTCTCGCTGCTGGCCTCATTCGTCCCTCCTCGTCACCCTTAGGAGCGGGGCCTTGTATTGACTACCATGGGTTAAATGACATTACATCAAGAACAAGTATCCTCTGCCGTTGATTAACTCTGCTTTTGATTCTCTGCAGGGTTCTATTGTGTTCACTAAGCTCGACTTAAGCAATGCATACATCTCATCCGGATCAGAGAGGGGGACGAATGGCTCACGGGATTCAATACACCCATAGGTCATTTTGAGTATTTGGTCATGCCTTTTAGACTCACCAATGCCCTAGCTGTATTCCAAAGTATGGTAAACTATGTTCTGAGAGATATGATCGGTCAGTTTGTTTGTTTACCTGGATGATATTCTCGTTTTCTCCAAGGATCTTTCCAGCCATGTCCAGCATGTTAAACAAGTCCTACGACTACTGGAGAACCGCCTTTTCGTTAAGGCTGAGAAGTATGACTTTCACGCCCATACCACTTCCTTCCTCGGGTACATCATCTCTGAAAGTCAAGTGAAGATGGATCAGGAGAAGGTTAGGGCGGTCATTGATTGGCCTCAGCCCGGTACTCGGTTGCAACTCCAGAGATTTCTGGGATTTGCCAACTTCTACCGGCGATTTATTCGTGACTACAGTCGGGTGGCCGCTCCGTTAACTGCTTTGACTTCAAGCAACGGAGCATTTTGCTGGACTTCTGAGGCGAACAAGGCTTTCGTGGATCTTAAGCAGCGTTTCACTAACGCTCCCATCCTCGCTCAGCCTGATACCTCTCGTCAGTTTGTTGTGGAGGTTGATGCTTCAGATGTTGGGGTTGGAGCCATTGAGTCCCCGCGTAGTTCCTCTGATAATAAACTTCACCCCTGTGCTTTCTATTCTTGTAGTCTGTCTCCAGCAGAAAAGAACTATGATGTGGGGAACCGGGAGCTTCTCGCTGTCAAACTCACTTTGGAGGAGTGGCGCCACTGGCTGGAGGGGGCTGTTCACCCGTTTGTTGTTTGGACGGACCACAAGAATCTTGCATACGTGCAATCCGCCAGACGTCTCTACTCCCGTCAAGCCAGGTCGGCGTTGTTTTTTTTGGACGTTTTAACTTTTCTTACCTTTCGACCAGGCTTGAAGAATGCAAGGCTGACGCTCTGTCCCAGATGTTTTCCAAGATGGAGGAAAACTGTACCAGATCTGAGACCATTCTTCCTCGGGAAGTCGTCATGGGAGCGGCCTCTTGGAAGATTGAGAAGGAGGTTATCTCAGCCCTTCAGACGCAGCCGGATCCAGGGAACAGGCCGGTCGTTTGTTTGTGCCTGAGTTAGTCCGCTCTGCCGTGCTCCAGTGGGCACACGCCAACAAGATGACTTGCCACCCTGGTGTGGCTCGGACTATGGCGTTCCTTCGTTGACGGTTTTGGTGGCCTGCCATGGGAGAAGATACCCAAAGTTTTGTTTCTGCCTGTCCTGTTTGTGCGCAGAATAAGGGATCAAATCGACCCAGCTCTGGACTTCTTCACCCCCTGCCCATTCCCCCGCAACTGTGGTCGCTTCTGGCCCTGGACTTTGTTACCAGTTTGCCCTCTTCTGAGGGGAACACGGTTATTCTGACTGTTGTGGACAGGTTCAGCAAGTTTGCTCACTTTCTACCTCTTCCGAAGCTTCCCTCTGCCACTGAGACAGCCAACATCCTTGTCAGGGAGGTTTTTAGAATCCACGGTCTACCCTGTGACATTGTTTCGGACCGTGGTCCTCAGTTCACCTCGGCTGTTTGGAAGGCCTTTTGCTTGGCCATTGGAGCCACGGTCAGTCTCACGTCTGGATTCCACCCCCAATCTAATGGTCAAGCCGAGAGGGCCAACTAGAAGATAGGGTCAACGCTTCGCTGCCTGGTCTCTTCCACTCCCACCTCCTGGTCATCTCAGCTGCCATGGGTCGAGTATGCCCATAACACACTTCCTACATCCACCACTGGGATGTCTCCCTTTCAGTGTCTGTACGGTTACCAGCCTCCTCTGTTCCCATCCCAGGAAAAGGACCTCTCAGTTCCCTCCGTCCAAGCTCACATTCATCGTTGCCACCGGACCTGGTATCGTGCCAGGAAAGCCCTTCTGAGTGTTTCTGACCGTTATCAGCTCCAAGCCAACCGTTGCCGTGTTCCAGCACCCACTTGCGCTGTTGGGGATAAGGTCTGGTTGGCAACCCGAGACCTTCCTTTACGGACTGAGTCAAATAAACGGTCTCCCAAGTTCATTGGTCCCTTCATGGTGGAAAAAATCATCAATTCTGCTGTGGTCTGCCTGAAGCTTCCTAAAACTCTCGGTCCATCCTGCTTTCCATGTCTCCTGCATTAAACCTGTTCTCCTCAGTCCCTTGTTTCCTCCTCCTCCTCCGATGATTGTAGGTGGTCTGGTCTACACTGTACGTCGCATAATGGACTCCAGACGGCGTGGTCGGGATTCCAGTACCTGGTGGACTGGGAGGGCTATGGTCCTGAGGAGAGATGCTGGATTCCTCGGCGTCAGATTCTTGACGAGGACCTCCTTCATGACTTTTACCGCCTCCATCCTGGAGCTCCGGGTTGTCCGCCCGGTGGCGTTTGTCGGAGGGGGGGGTATTGTCATGAATCCTGCTTCCTAGGGTTATTTTCTGCCTCTGTTTGTTTTTTATCTGTGATTCTGTTTTTTGGGAATTCCTGAACACATCCTGTCTGGTTTCCTGGCAACTAAGCAAGGCGGGAGGATCTGCAATCACACTCATCTGTTTCTCATATGCAATCTGCACACCTGGTCATGATCATCACCTCTCCACTATTTAAGCCATGAACTGACATCCATTCCCTGCCGGATTGTTAGCCTTACCAGTATGTTTGCAAGAGTATCAGTTAGAAATTTTGAGAAGTTTGTTCTGTGACGTTTTGCCGTTGCTAATCTGCCTATTCCTGTCTGCAGTTTAGTGACCTGGAAGATTCGCTTCTTCTCCATCTGGTCGTCTGCTTCACTGGATCTGCATTAATTCGTCAGCCGACTCAATTCCACCTACTGCCTCACCAACTGGACTCCCCTGCTGCCACCACCTGTACCAAAAACCAAATAAATACTTACCTTTTTCCATTCTACTACCTTGTCCTTGTCTGCTTTTGGGTTCCTGTCCTAGTGAAACGTGACAGAACTATGTCCACTGATCAGTGGCGACAGACAACATAGGGGAAGGAGGAACCTGGAGAGAATAAAGAGTAGGACGGGACCAGATTCCCGGACAGACTGTTTGTGTTAGGATGAGAAAGAACATGTCTTAAAGGGGGTCTGGTCCTTATGCATGGGTACCTGTTTGTCATGATGCATAAGTTGTATTCTGCTTGCAATATCATTTACTAAAGCTTTGTTAAAATTTAACTGAGCGAATCCTGAGTATTGATTTCCTGGTCTGCCAGTCAAGAACACAGAATTTAAAGGGGTAGCTTGAGAAGTGACCAAGTGGAGTCAGACTCTGGCCTTTTGAGCCAGAGCAGAATCGGTCAAATTTATTCCTTCATGGTGAACCCTGACGTCCGGTCAAGACCGGAACCTTTCAACCTGAAGCCGACCAGAACTTTTTGGCGGACTTCGAAAACCCAGGCTCTGCTCTCTCGATCCAAAATGGTGCACTGAAAAACTAAGAGGTAAGGAAAACCTGTTGTCTTCTATGACCGAAATTCCCACATTTGGATTTATAAACTAAATTTCTTTTGGATCTGGGTGGAATTAAAATTAGGCAGAAATTCACTGCACATTGCTGCAGCTCCTCTTTTCACCCTATGTGTTGAGCTCTCTTTTAGCTACAGAGTGAGGCATTGCACTTCTGTTCCATCTTTGTTGGGAATCGCACAGGCTCAGTAGCTAGGTAAGGACAACTAGCCAGTCAGCAGAGTATGAGAACGTGCCACACTAGCAGCTAGGTGAGCATTATAACGTGTGTTCCAAAGTGACCACGTTTGTATCTGAAGTAAAGGCTGGACTACAATAGAGCGGTTTGTGAACAGTGTTTTCTGTTGGAGATGGTAAGTCCCTTTGGGGTGGGCTTTTTCATTTTGTAAACCTATTACATGCACAAAAAAGATATATAACACAATAAAGGTAAGGGAAACAGCCCAAAAGCATATGAGCACTTTAAGTAAAAAAATCACAAAACATAATCGCAATATGTGGCAGAAAAATCGCAATTTTTTTTTTTCCCCAAATCGTTAAGTGCTAATGGTTATCAATCTGCTGCTTATAACATTAGATGTTGGATGCTGGCTGCTGGGACTATCTCCCATCCAGACACCAGATTGAGTTCCAACACTGATGCTGAGTGATGCTTTGGTGCCACACCAAAGTGGAAAAAACATTTCACGTGGCAATATACTTTTGGCCATATGTGTACATGCAAACTGCACTTAATATTAAAATGGTGTAGTCATTATGCCAAAAAAAAAGAAAACATTAATGGCCAGAAAAACATGACAGTGTACACAAATAGAGCAGAGCCTGCAGGTATTTGTGCAGCAGGATGTCGTCTCATATCCTGGAAAATTCTCCCACAGACTGAGCTAAAAGATGTCATTACATGACAAGATGTTGGTTTCAGCTTAATTACCATAATTGCAGAATATGTGCTAGTTGCGCTCATTGGTGTAATTTGGACATTTCAGATGAGATAGCACAGAATTGTGCTTTACATTCAGTATAATACTTTACCTTTTCATGTAATGAGTTAATGATTTTAAGTGTAATGAGAGCTGTGGAAACCATTGGCATGCACGTCAGCAAATTCCACTCCACTTGCCAGCAAACAAAATGTGTCTTCTGAGTCTTGGTTGGTGAGTCATTAGTGACATGTGCTAATGAGCCACGATAACTGCAAGGCTGCTGCTTGAGCGGAGGATTTGAGCTGAAGTGCATGTTATTTTTTCATTGTAGAACTGCAGACAAGTCAGTCACTCTGTAGGGTTGATCCTCTGTGCTGTAAAGAACAAGTACTGTTGGTGCAAGACATAGAGAGAGACCAGGTGTAATGTAACTAAGTAGGCCATATTTAATCAAGTACTGCACATGAGTACAGTTCTTTACTTTAGTATTTCCATTCTATGCTACTTTATACTTCTACTCTACTCTTACTTTTTACTGCACTACCCTTATTTGACAGCTGTGGTTTCTAGCTACTTTGAAGATTCAGCTCTTAAACTCAAAACAACATATTATATAACACATTGTTACAGATTAAACTACTCAACTACAATTTACAAAGTAGTGCAAATTAGCTCCCCTCTACACTGAATCAGAATCTGAAAAGGATGTACTGCCAAGTAAGTAACACTTACAAAGAATTTACTTTGGTGGATGGTGCATACAAAAACATATTGAAAGGAAATAAAAAATAAATGTAAAGGAAACGATAATGGAAAAAAAAATGCTAATGTGAAAGAAACGATAACAAATATGTACAATATAACAGCACGTACACTTTGTTGAAAAGACTCAAAGCTGCGTTAATTGATTTTCCGGCCACTTTCTGTTGTTGTTGTTATGGCAAACATGTTAGCAAACGGTTGCCTATTAACACATCAGTACCATAACATCGGTTGTGTTTGTGTACACCCGAGGGATGCACACTGTTTTAGCTCTGTTTTTGGTCTCCACCAACGCCAGAGAAAAATATCTATCTGTTTAGCTGCTAAATGCTCCACTATGTTCTCCAGCTCGTCTCTAACTGTGTGTCTGCTGTTTGCCGCCGAGCAGGTAGTGTTCAGTCACTGAATTATAGGAGCCTAAAAAGCTCCGGAGAGCTGAGAAGAACCGCTGAGTTAATGATCATTCTCTGTGGGTTGTTCTGTAGCAACCCCTTTCACATTACACACAGGCATTGTCAGTTTAGAAGAATAATTACTGCATCTTTGCTTAAGGTATATTTTAACACTGTTGTATTGCTACTTTTAGAAGCAAGTAATTTATCTGAATATATTCTCCAAACTGAAAGAGATAATTATTAAGTGTCAAACTAAACCACAGGCTGTCTATATGACATGTTAATAATCTAACTGCAGCAACAATCACTGTAATGGACGCGATTTCATCCTGGGTGAATTGGTTTAGATTTCACACAGATTCTCCTTAAAGTACATCCTCATTCACATGGTCCAAATACAGACATGTTGTATTGAGATAACAATGAAGAATACTGAATCTTACGTAGCAAAAGAGAGAGAGATAATAGTATGTAGCAAACATTTAGATCCAGATTCAATTCCTCTTCGGCAGAGATGATACATAATCCTAGATTGCATGTTCTTAAATGATGAGGTCGGTGTTAATCTATATTTTGGTTATTGCCAACAAATCTTATGAAAAGACTAACACAAACAATGTTTGTCTCTCAGTACTTTCTGACTTCCCTAACCAGCTCACAAATATATACTTTCCTTTTATTTTAAGCCTCAGTAACTTCCTAAAACAGCTTGTCACTATAATTTTTAGCAAACATTACTCAGTAACAGTGCATGTCGTTGACCACTTTTCAGTGGCACATTAAACCACATCTAGTGTTCCAGTGAGGATTTGTGGCAGCAGGACGGTGTGTGTGTGTGTGTGTGTGTGTGTGTGTGTGTGTGTGTGTGTGTGTGTGTGTGTGTGTGTGTGTGTGTGTGTGTGTGTGTGTGTGTGTGTGTGTGTGTGTGTGTGTGATTGAATCAAAATAAACTACAGTGTGTGTGTAATGAAGTACACCAGTGTGGCTCATTGATGTGTTTTTGGACAAGAATGGATCTCTATGGCACAGAGGAAAAAGATATATCAGGCTTTGATACACACACAATATATAATATATATATATATATATATATATATATATATATATATATATATATATATATATATATATATATAGATATATATATATATTTTTTTTAAGTTGATTAGGACAGTACACATTAATCAACATTTTGGTAAATGCGCCAGTGTTAGCCAGATGGCCAATTTTCAACTGTAGAAAAGGCTGTCATATATGAAAAAACTTGCCAGTGTTTCCTCTCATCGTGTACTTCATTTTACGTTTTAAGAAAAACCTTACATCTTTAAGCCATTGTGAAACTGAAGGAGGGTTTGAAGATTTCCACTGTAAAATAATTCAATGTCTGGCTAGTAAGATGTGAAACAAAAGAATTTTTTCTATGCCAAATTGAGTTAAATTGACTCGTTCAGGGTCCCAAAAATAGCAATTAAGTGGCATGCTTAAAAATGTATTCCTGTTATAATTGAAATTGTGTTGAAATAAGCAGACCAGTCACCATATTCTTGAGCAAATACTTTGATGTCGATATTGCTGCAGTATTGTAAAGGTTGACAATTAGTGCTTTAATAAATAGAATGGTACTATAAATAATAGCAAATAATAAAATAGCTAGAACACTCTGGGTTCAGAAAATTACATACTGTAACGCAGCCTTTAAAACCAGGAAAAGCCAACCCTTAAGCCATAAAACGATATTATGACATCCAAAATCTAAGACGATAACTAGTCTCATATCATGATCGTCATATTTGCTCGTTATCGTTTGTCGTTGTTATTGACTCTAAAAGTCTCCTTTAGCATCATATAACATGCTTTAACTAAACACGCTTGGTTGGGACTATTAGCGTCCTTTTTGATGCAGGAAAAGGTTGTGGGTGGGCTTAAATTTCCCTGACACGCGGGAAGAACGGGACGGTTGTGTTTAGGAAAAGAAGAACGGGACGGTTGGGTTTAGGAAAACAATAACGGGACGTTTGGGTTTAGGAACAGAAAAAAGACTCAGTTGGGTTTAGGGAACGTGACACATGGGATACAATCCCCAGTCTCTGTGGTGAAAGTCCTGTGCTGTTTGACCCATCCACCACCCCAACCAACCTCCCTACGCGGAATTTCGGCCTTTCATACTACTCGTTACCGTAGTCGCTCTTAGTGTTACGTCATCTTCAAACACCATGCAGCTGCTGCTCTCCCCGGTACGTTCTACGTTCTTGTCGCTTCAGACGCTGACAGCCACTGCCCAAACGTCCGTATTTTAGGAGTTCGAAGAGAGAACTGGTTGAGAGTGGGTTTACTATGCATGTGTGGACTGAGAACTTTGTATGGAGGACAAAAACTATTATAGAATCAATTTATACACCAACACTATCACATATAGTTGTTGTGTGGGACAAAATGTAACAGTGGTTATGTGAAATACCTTGAATGAAACTTTTTCCACCAGGGAGACAATTTTCTCGTCCCATGCTTGAAAGTAACTAGTACTTGAAATTGTGTTAAATGAATCCTCGTTCAAAGCACTAACGAACCACAGACTTAGCAATTCTCAAGAATTAATGGCTGCCATCATCCATCTGTGTGTGTGTGTGTGTGTGTGTGTGTGTGTGTGTGTGTGTGTGTGTGTGTGTGTGTGTGTGTGTGTGTGTGTTCTTGTTTAACTATATTCGTGGGGTCCAAAAAACGGGAATATAGTATACTTGTGGGGTCCGGACAGCTTTGTGGGGCCAAAATGCTGGACCCCACAAGGTTAAAGGTCTGTTTGAGGGTTAAGACTTGGTTTTAGGATTAGGGTTAGAATTAGGTTATGGTTAGGGTGAGGGTAAGGGTTAAGGTTAGGCATCTAGTGGTGATGGTGAATGTTAGGGTAAGGGGCTAGGGAATGCACAATGACGGGTCCCCACAAAGATAGTGCCACGCACTATGTATGTGTGTGTGTGTGTGTGTGTGTGTGTGTGTGTGTGTGTGTGTGTGTGTAAGTAAGTAAGTAAAGTTTATTTGTATAGAACCTTTCACAGATAAAAATCACAAAGTGCTTCACAATAAAATGTAATACAATACAACAAATTAAAATACAAGAAAATTGAAATGCAAATAGAAAACATAACAAACAACCATAAAAAAAAACCTTGACTAACTTAAAGCCTGCTTGAATAGCAGAGTCTTCAATTGCTTTTTAAAATATTCGACAGAAGTCACACAACGTAGAGAGGGAGACAAGACATTCCACAGCCTTAGAGCCACTGCTGGGAATGATCGGTCCCCTCCAGTTTTAAACTGAGTACGGGGAACCACTAATAGTCTCTGCCCTAATGACCTCAGACTATGGGTGGAAGCATGAAGCTGTATCAAGTCAGAGATGTAGGGAGGAACTTGACCGTGAAGGGTTCTAAAATTAAGGACCAGGGTTTTAAATTGAATGCTATACTGGACTGGTAACCAGTGAAGTGACACTAAAACAGGTGTGATGTGTGCTCTTTTGTTAATGTGAGTTAAAAGCCTTGCAGCAGAGTTCTGAACAGCCTGGAGACGGTAAAGCTCCTTCTTACTCAAACAGGTAAAAAGACTGTTACAGTAATCTAAACGAAAGGAAATGAAAGCATGAATGATCATCTCCAACTCTATGTGTGTGTGTTTGTCTGTCTCAGGCTAATCTCTATAAAAACAGATATCTTCCTATGAATGCAGAATCTGTAGGCGTGACCCGACTTGTGCACCGGAAGCATTCTGGTTTCCATTTCTAGCCAAAGCAGTATTGACAAATCCTGTTTCAGCCAGCTTTGGTTGCATGCAGTTTACAGTTCATGTAGAGAGAAAAAAGAGCTCTCTTGTTGTTTTGATGCAGTTTTCTCTGCATTAGCCATTCAATGTATTTCCAGTCTGTAATTAGGCTACCTTTCCACATGGCAGTTTTTAATGTTAGTGGTGGAGTCCGCCATTCCTGATCTGGATTGAAATTGCCTACCTATACATAGGCCTATACCTACAACGTGAGTTTATTCAGTTGAACAGTAAACAGATAGGCTGCTCTTCTGTTGTACTTCTGACAAAGTAGCTATTCAAGGAGTGTTGGCTGTAGCCTAGTATTAAATACAACTTGATGTTACTACATTACTGAAATCTTAAGGATTGTCCAAAGTGTTATAGGACCCCAAAATGAAATACAGCATCTATTTAAGGTTTAAAACATGAGCATTACTTTTTGACCCCTGGCTGCTAGATTTGCATCATGAATAATAACATCTTTGAAAAACACACACACAGGAAAGTTCTGTACTTTGTTTGTTGTTTCAGGCTTACAGAACCATAATTCCCATTAACTGCATTTAACTCGCGCTGTGTTGAAGTGGCTCATTGTGAGCTCCGGCGGCAGTGTCGCTTTAAGAAGGAGGTGCGCAGCGCTCCGATGACGCAGGAATAATCCTGAAAAGATGCTTCAAAACTCCAGGCCAGAGCCAGCGTGTGTGTTGGCTGCTGGTTGAGCTGGAAGAACCCTCCGAGCCTGGCAGGATCAGCTGTTGGGGAAGAATATTTTGAGCAGGTTCAGGAGCATTCGGAAGGAACTCTCAATGCAGAAGAAAACACACACACACACACACACACACACACACAGTCAGGCAGATCCGCTTCTTTAAAAAACCAATACACTATTTACCATTAAGCCATTTACGCACGGCGGAGGGCTTTCTGTTTGCAGCTGTATGTGCGCTGCCAAGTGGAGCCAACTTGAGGAAAGAAACATTTGAAGAACATCTGTCCAACACTTTGTCATTTATCTGAAGCGGGACTTGGAAAGTGGCATCATGCCATATCTCAGCACACTGTGTGTGTACTACTTTTTGATGCTCCTGAACCCAGTTATGACAAATACCATCACCGAAGACATAGAGGTTTTGGTGTTTTTGCCACAAAATAATTCCTACCCTTTTTCACACACAAGAGTGTCACCGGCGATCCTTTACGCGCAGAAGAGGCTGAAGACGGACGGAGGACCGTACTCCGGGTTCCGCTTCAACATCCACTTTGAGAACTCCAACTGTTTCAATGATGCTCTGTTTGTGTTAGTGGACAGGTCGTGCGGGCGCAAGCCGGATCTGATTCTGGGTCCGGTGTGCGAGTACGAGGCGGCGGCAGTGGTGAGGCTGGCATCCCACTGGGACATCCCGGTGATCTCGGCAGGTGCCCTAGCCGCCGGCTTCAGCAACAAGAACGCCGAGTACTCCCACCTGACCCGCATCGCTCCGTCCTACGTGAAGATGGCAGAGACGTTCACCGCGGTGTTCGAGCACTTCACCTGGAGGAGCGCGCTGCTGGTGTACGAAGACGACAAGGAGGAGCGGAACTGCTACTTCACTCTGGAGGGAGTCTATCACCTGATGGCGGACTTTAACATCAAGACGTATGCTGTTTCCCAAGAGGATCGCCTGGACACCGACGACATCCTCCAAAACATCCATGACACCGAAGGTAGGCTGAATGTCTGCAGTGTTGGAAGAAGTATTCAGATCCTTTAGGCTACTTCAGTAAAAGTACTAATACCACACTGTTACAAGTAAAATCATTTGAATACTACTTCAGTAAAAGTCTGTAAGTATCTTCAGGAGAATGTAGTTAAAGTATTAAAAGATTGTAGAAAGAGTAAAGGATCCAACCAGTTGTGTGTGTGATGGTCTGATCATCTCAGCTGGACTTGTAGCCGTTATATTGTTGGCTAGTTTACTTTAGAATAAAACATCAGATGTTATAAACTACATGTGTTCTGTGTGCAGAAATCTTAATGTGTAAAGTAACTAGTAACTAAAGCTGTAACAGATGAATGTAGTGGAGTAAAAAGTACAATATTTCTCTCTGAAATGTAGCGGAGTAGAAGTAGAAAGTGGCATGAAAAGAAAAGACTCAAGTAAAGTACAAGTACCTCAACATTTGAACTGAAGTACAGTACTGGAGTACTTAGTTACATTCCATCACTGTGTCTAAGTGAATTAGATCCATTAGAGAAAACGAATTTGAACCATGTAAAAAACAAATCTTAGCGTTAGAAACATTATTACATACTACAGCAGTAATCTGATTACTTTGAGGTGTGGTTTTATTTGAGATAAAGTGGGTTAATATGACTTGTGTTTTTAGTGTTACAATTGCCCTTAACCACTGTTATAACTGCAACACTGACTTCTTGCATTCAATTTAATATTATAGTTTTGTCCTTATCTGTGAAAATATATCAATTGTATTATTAATTAGTGTGTGTATATATATATATATATATATATATATATATATATATATATATATATATATATATCTCAAAAGATGACAAGTGTATTTCAAGTAGTGTTTGAATTATGAAGGAAAATGTAATTTTTTTTATAATTGCCCCCGTCACCCCTACTTGAATAACAGCTAGTCATTTACAGTGGTGGAATGTAACTAAGTACATTTACTCAGGTACTGTACTTACTCTAAATGTTTGAGGTACTTTACTTGAGTCTTTTCTTTTCATGCC
>CM042314.1:30474905-30499905 GCA_023566125.1 Zingel zingel
AAAGTATTAGCATATTTTTTTCCAAAAAGATTTGCCTTCACTGCCTGTTTTTTTTCCCCTACACCTTAAATACAATAAATGAGAGAGTAACACTGGTAAACTGTAGGTGCTACTAAGTGTGTAGTGAGTATAGTCATCACAATTATATACTCCAATGACGTCCTCACTTTATCCTTCCACCAACCGATGGAAATCAAAGTACAGTTCTGGGGAAATATCGACCGCCTTTTGGAGTCTTTTATGAAAAGCTGTGCTGTCAGAACATCTGTTGATGTGATTCGGAGAGGCAGAGAGCATTGTTACTTTTGCATCAGAGGGCACCAGACATCAGGGATCAATAAAAACAGCATTATGGCATTTCGCTCAAAATGTTGAGAAATGCCTGCAACCAAAACAAGAAAAGAGGGAATTCTTGACTGAAGGATCATCAGAGTGAAAAAAGAGATTGAGAAAAAAGAATGGGAACAGAAACACATCACCTCATGGCTTTCAGTAATTCAAAGAAACAGAGTTTTTATGATGACATTTAATGTGACATTTATCCACATCAATCTCTTAACTCAATTTATTTCACTAAGATAACAGGTCACATTGCTAATTTCGCCCTGAATGATGCCTGTAATAAAAACCCTACTGCCTGTTCAAGGACGGCCAATAAATTCAGCTCTCTCACCCACACAGCTCTGGGGCCAGTCTTTCTGTTTGATTAAACTTTGCTCCCCAGTGATATGAAATATCCAAAGGCACTTAGATTTACAACCTACTCCGTTAAATTATTGACACCTCTTTTCCTTTCCTATCAGTTTCTTGACTAATCCCCTGTTGTTACCTCACTGATTTGAGTTGGTGACTTCCATTTAACTTTCAGTGGTAAACTACCATTCATTCATGATTCATTGCCACCTGATGGCACAGGGCCACGGACATGTGTAAATTTCACTTGCAATATATGATAGGCTCATGCTCAGTCTGCCAGTCTATGAATAATTGTCTCTGTTCAACATGAAACAAACAGCTGTTGTCTTTGAAGCAAAGATACCGAGTGCTGGTTCTGCTATAGATCTAAACAACACAGGCTGTGCAGATAGCATGCAGGGGGAGATGACAAGAGAGATAAAGAAGGGAAGAAAGGGACAGTGGGAGAGAAGAAGACGAGATGAGGGGAGTGTGTACGGAGGCTCTCAAGCAACAAGGATGTGCAAGCTCTGTCTATGGAGGGAGCAGGTTAATTTTTGATGCGGGCCCGGCCCAGGCAATCCTATAACTGACCACGGTTTCCAGAGAGAGAGCTTGTTGCTCGAGGCCCCCAGGCAGGTTTCTTGTTGAGTCTGCCTGTAAATTGCCACCAAACTAGTGAATTACTCCATGATGTGTCGCAGAGTCAGCCGAAAGCCCTATAGGCATAAAGCCACGGACTTATGTTTTCCCTCACAGTAATTCCTCAGTGACAGCTAGGGCAGCACATTGAGATGTCTGTTAGAATCCAACAACTCCATATTCAAAACAGCTGGCTGTCATTGCTGCTGGAGTTTCTGATGGATTGAATGAGCGTGCTGCTTCTAGTTTATTAAACAATGGCAAATCATTTTGGGTAAATATTGGGATAATTTGTCTGACAAATTGACAGTCCTCCAAAGAAGGAGACTGATAGTCAGCCATGCTAGCGGCTCTGTGAGGCTGCTCTGACTCAGAGGTGCTTTTAGCTTAATGCTAACTCTGGCATCCTAACCATCATGGTCTAGCGTGAGGCTGATGGGAATGTCATTAGTTTTGCAGGTATTTGGTCATAAACCTAAAGTATCATAAAGTATTGGACAAATTAAATGTTTGACCTGATGGTGGCACCAGATGAGAAGTTAGGGGGCAACCAAAGCAACAATTCATCCTGAGGGGGGGATGTAAATGACAATCCATCAAACAGTTGTTGCGACATTTCACGCAAAAGCACAAATGTCAGTCTCATGATGGTGTTCAAGAAAAGGTCAGGGATCAGCTGCGTCATTAGGATTCATCATCTGTTGACGTGAATCTCTGTACTAAAGTTGGTGTCAGTCATTGGAGTAGATTTTGAGCTATTTTACAGAATAAGTGAAAACTTTTACCTGCTGGTTGCGTCAGGGAATCACCAAATCCATTAGGACTTACGCTCTGTTCACCATGCGTATCTGTAGCAAATTTCACAGCAATCCATCCAGTAATTGTTGAGACATTTCACTTAAAGACAAAAATGTCAACCTGCTCGAGGCTCTACAGCAAAAGTTGGGATCACCAAAGTCTGGACTTGCAGACCCACTGACAGACTGACATTGCCATCCAGACAGAACAATGACTGCAACATGGCTAAAAACGACAGCATCGGTCGTTCTAGCAAATGCCTGAAGTATTGCAGGGTCGGTTTAAAATTTGCACCCAGTCGGCTGGTAGAAATTCAGAATCTCATTGGTGAACATTTATCTTCTTATTTGTCTCAAGTAGGGCTGGGCAATATATCGATTTTATAGCGATATGGTGATATGAGAATAGATATTATCTTAGATTTTGAATATCATAATATTACATTACATGTCATTTAGCTGACGCTGTTATCCAAAGTGACTTCCAGTTAAGTGCTTTCAACCTTCAAGGTGCAAACTCCAGACAACAAGTAGTAAGTGCAAGTACATTAGGTTTAAATAAGCAAAACTACAAAGAGCCATATGAAAGTGCAGATTTTTTTTTTTTTTTTTCAATCCGAGGTGCAATCGGAATAGATGTGTTTTTAGCCTTCGGTGGAAGATGCGTAGGCTTTTGGCCGTCCTGATGTCACCATTTAGGAGCCAGGACAGCAAACAGTCGTGATTAGTTGTCCCTTGCTGTGAGGGGGCAGCAAGCAAGGTTGGCTGATGCAGAGCGGAGTGGGCGGGTTGGAGTATAGGGTTTGACCATTTCCTGGATGTAAGCTGGGTCTGATCTGTTCCTGGCCCTGTATGCAAATACTAGTGTCTTGAAGCGGATGTGGGCAGCAATTGGTAGCCAGTGAAGAGAGCGGAGGAGCGGCGTAGTGCGTTGGAGGTTGAAGACAAGTCGAGCTGCTGCATTCTGAATGAGCTGCAGGGGCCGGATGGCACATGCAGGCAGGCCAGCCAGGAGGGAGTTGCAGTAGTCTAGACGTGAGATGATTAGAGCCTGAACCAGAACCTGAGCCGCCTTCTGCGTTAGAAGGGGACGTATCCTTCTGATGTTATGCAGCATGTATCTACACGATCGGGTGGTTGCAGCAATGCTGGCAGTGAAGGAGAGTTGGTCGTCAAGTGTCACACCCAGGTTTCTAGCAGTCTGGGTGGGGACTACCACAGAGTTGTCAATTGTTATAGTCAGGTCTTGGGTATGAGAGCCCTTCCCTGGAAGGAAAAGGAGCTCAGTCCTGTCGAGGTTGAGTTTCAGATGGTGTGTGGACATCCAAGAAGAGATGTCAGTCAGACAGGCCGAGATACGTGCTGCTACTTGGTATATGGTATAAATGTTGTCTTTTCCTGGTTTTAAAGGGTGCATTACATTAAAGTGATGTAATTTTCTGAACTTACCAGACTGTTCTAGCTGTTCTGTTATTTGCCTTTACCCACCCTAAACCTTTCTTTTTAGTAAACTCTGGGTACGCAATCAATGTTGTCACTGCTGTCGTTAAGGTGTAGAGCCCCTGGTGAGACTTGGAGCAAAGTCTCATGTTGTGTCGAGCCTTCTTAGTGATTTAAAAATAGCTATTTTGAGGCTAGCATCAAAGTGCCCCTAGCTCTCCCATTCAGAAGGCCATTTGACTGAAAAACTAAAATACGGTAAATCTTAAAAGTGGCGATTCCGTCCTAATTATGCCTTTAAACAAAAGTTTGACTCAGGTACATTCACAAAAAGACCCTAGGTTGCATTTTGGCGAGAGTTACGCTTTAAGAGAGCAGAGATAGCTTCCACACTCGATGAATGTGGTCTTAATACATACACTGACTGTGCACAAATTATGTTGTGAGACCAACAGAATTCATTCAACAGTGTAGGGATTTGTGTCTTACAGCAGCCTTGTGCTCTAGTGTGAAATCTAGGTTTATTGATTTCTGTGGGGCTATATTCTTTACGAAAGATACGGTGTGTACTTGAGGAGAATTCTTATTTATTTGTATCACTTGCTTCAGATCCTTCACCTCTCAATCCCATGTCTACACCGCAGAGTACACTCTTCGAACCATCTCAAACGAAAATAACCCTTTAAAGCGAGGAGCACCTTGTCCCCAGCGACATCAAATAAATCCTTATCGTGGTGGCAGAGGCAGAGAAAAACAATTCTGCCGCTTAAACATCATAAAAGCATGACAGGCTCCCTCCCTTTAGCTTTCAGCACAGCCGGGGCTAAGCGTTTCAAAGAGACTAGTGTTTGAATGACTGCGATGTGGGAGCTCAGAGTCTGTAGCTATGGATTAAGCTCACAGCAAATAGTAGCATGGAAGAAACAGAGGTAATCTCTTCCCTCTCCTCCACGGCTCTCTCACCATACCTGTTCCCACTTTTTTAATCTCCTTACTGAATTAGTTCTTGCAAAGCTGCTCAAACAGAGAGGGGTTTATTCACAGCGGGTACAGGGGTTAAAGTAACATGAAAATGATACCGTCTCAGGTTCCCGAAAAGGTCCATTGGCTCAAAGATTGATGTGCTACTCACCTGTTTATTGTTCTCCAAAGAAACATACAGGTAGAACACACTTGCTGCCATCCTCAGATTTGCTGCTTGGAAGAAAAGTACACGAGGGTGTTCTTCGTTGTGGGCCTTGAACCGCAGCCAGTTGCGAGCAGCGTCTAAGTGTAACATTTTTGGCATTTGCGTTTAGATTACACAGTGTAAACCTGACGCAGCAGTGTATCATAAATACTTCATCATACTCACTCACTCACTCAGTGCAGCCTCTGGTTTAATCACCTACAGTGCTCTGGGATAATTTACCCTGCAGAACACTCTGTATTTGCATAAAAGTAGTTTCGTTTAGCATGTTGATGCATTTCCTTGCAGTTTCACAGAAGATTCTCGCCATAAAAGAAAATTCCCACACCTGAACCACCGCAGTAACTGCCTACATATTTCAGTCTGGCTCTTTGCTGCTTTCCTTTCACTGCTTTCCTGTGCTGTGAAGATCAAATAATGAGCCAGAGGATTCTTTTATGTGATATTTCACACTGGTTGAATGTTGTAAATGTCTTTCCAGCTCACACACCTTGATATGAGAGCTTTACCAGTAAGCTTCTGATATTAAATGTTCATCATCAGTGCTTCTCCACACACGTCCCCATCTGACTCTTACTAATGAGAACCATCAACTCTCCCGATGTAGTTCCTCTGCTTCTTTTCTTATCAGATAGACAACAGGATGAGCTGCTGACTGAATAGGCTGATGTGCTTATTATGAGTGTGTTCCTGCATCATACAGGGTGTGAATTTACCTCATCTTTGTTTCATGTCAGACCTTTTCATCTTTCCTGTCATTTATAATTGTATTTTTTGCTACATGCTTTAATCCATCCTAATGCATTCCCTGAGGCTCTGCTACAGTATGTTCTACTCATTAAGTTACACACAGCTTGACAGTTTAATGTATATCCTCATGTGAAGTTTAGACTATCTTAGTGGGAATTAAACCACAGATAAAAGATGGCAGGTTCAAGCTTCCTTTATTCAAGGGTGGAGCATGAGAGCAAGTTTCCGGTTCAGCGAAGCGTTATGCAAATACTAACCAGACATATACCATAGAGGCACCACTTTCTGCAACTTCTGTAACTTGATTGTATGTTGTTTAAGTTTTCTCTGAACGTTAACTTTATCTGCAGTCGATACAGTAGTCTGTATCATTTTCAGTTTCTGGGTCTATATTTTCATGTGCAATTGATGGTACAGTTAAAATGTCCTGTATCATAGTGTGACAAAGATGGAGAGGAGGGTTTTATCTTTTACTGTAGATATCTTTCCAATTTTTTTATAAATTGCACTTTTTTCTGCCACAATACTTTAAAACAAATACATAGTCACACACTGTAGTATGCAGTGTGGATGTCACCTAGTGTGGTGGTCCACACACTTGCATATTAAGCCAATATAAAAACACCATGCAACGTCAATGCCTGCCACATATTGATTTGTTATATGTATCATAAAGGCTTGAATAGGCGTTCATTTAAGTGTAGGTGGAGTTATTTTACAGTAGGGGCAGTGAAACCTATAGTGAAAGTAATTGTTACACAATACAGTGATTATGTCATTGCCCTAATTTCTGCTGATCGACAGCAGATACATGAAGCTGTGCTGTACTTTGCAGAGCACTCCCTGGAACTCCCAAAAGGACCCCTGGAAGTCCCCAGGCTGTGGATTGGGAAACAGGGTTTAACAAAAGCTGCGGACACACAGGGCAGGGTAAGCATTACAATCAATATGTCAAATATTTACTGTACATTGTGAAATTTTAACAATAATCTGACAATGAAATGGAGCTTTCCACTTTTTGTTTTTGAGTTATGTGCTGGGGAACTCAGAGTTGGGGGATGATGTCTAACATCAGAATGGAGAAGTTGTCAAAACCGTGTGTGTGTGTGTGTGTGTGTGTGTGTGTGTGTGTGTGTGTGTGTGTGTGTGTGTGTGTGTGTGTGTGTTAGCAGTGACAGCGCAGTCAGTGGGCTACGCATGATGTGGCATCAGCTCTAGCAGACAGACTAAAATAGTGCCTTGTGTGACAAAGTGTGCCCAATAGTGAAGAGAATGATTTTTTTCCTTTTTTTTTTTACACCAGCTTCCTTCCTATGGTAAAGTGTAGGCCAGTGGTGGCGGAAATACGTCAGTTATGTTGGTTCTCTGAAGCTTGACTGTGTCTCTTAATTTCGGATGAGGGGAATGAGAGAGAGGGGAGGGGGGAGATTTTAATCACTCCTGTCGCTTTAAGGACACTTATCAAAGCCTTCTTATGCGAATAGAAAATACCATGAGCCACTGAGCAACTGAGCAGCCCAGGGACGGACCGGAGTGGATTTATTGGAAACTCAACATTATCTAAACTGGAATAGACCGCTTCATCGCCTCATGGAGTTTGGCTACACACTGGATGGTTGTCTTATTCGGACGGTTCGGATCATTTAGGAAATATTGCGCATAAGTAGCTCTCAGACTTGGGATCCTTTCTCCCCCTGAAGCACAGAGAGGAATATGGTTTAAAACTCAAACGCGTACGGGATTATTCACTCATCCAGCAGCCACAATCGATACGTAGCCTACTTGTTCGCCAGGCGTTTTTTGTTCCGGACGGATAGTATCCAAAGCTCTTAATTTGACAGCCCTGGATCAGGGATTGGGCTGGTGGAAAACAACAACGGGCAGCGACATGATTTCTCTGCGCTGTCTGCGGTATGCAGCGAGCTTAGGCTTTAACATCGCTTGTTATTATTCCGATGCAACAAAAGTTCCAAAGCGGCTGTAATGCGTGGATGTTTAACTATTTCGCCGTTTTGCACCTGCTTTGGCGGATACCGCGTCGACATAGTGCAGATTCGTGACAAAATAGCGTGTGGATCCGCGTCGCTTTGCTCCCTCTCTCTCTCGCCTGAGTGGGATACTTGAACATTTGCTTATCGTAATGGAGATTGGGGATGTTTATACTCAAGGTCATTGAGTGTTATAAGGCTATAATTGCGTTGTTAATTACACACACACACACGCGCAGCGCTATATCTTCACGTTATAGCGCAGCCTACAATTGACAGTTCCGTGTGTGTGTGTGTGTGTGTGTGTGTGTGTGTGTGTGTTACTTGTTATTACACGGTGCAGCGAGCGTTTAGGCGACATCACCTAGTGTGGAGTTACATTTCTGTTTCTTTTTTGACACTGCAAGCTTTCTCTAACGACATGGATGGCAAATTGAAGCAGGGTCGGAGATGCCGGTCCAAGCGGGAGAGGGTGCGGAGGTTGCGGGAGGCAGGAAGCAGAGACGCCCGCAGCCCCGACCCCAACTCCTCCTGCTCCGACAGGGAGGGACACAATCCGGGGATGGACGCCGCCTCCCTGCCCGGTAAAAAGGCGTCGCGCCCCGCGGCCGCCGCCAGAGCTCCGCGTCCCCCCCGACAGAAGAGACGGGAGTCCAGCTCGCAGGAGGAGGATATCATTGATGGATTTGCTATAGCCAGTTTCATCAGCCTGGACCGTCTGGAGGTAAGGAGGAACCGGATCATTACCTGTTTGTTTGTTTGTTTGTTTGTTTGTTTGTGTGTGTGTGTGTGTGTGTGTGTGTGTGTGTGTGTGTGTGTGTGTGTGTGTGTGTGTGTGTGTGTTGCATTCTTCATCAGTGGAGTGGTTCTCAAAGTGAGGGTCCTTGAGGCCCCCCACTCACTCACCAGCAACTGAGGACTAGTCTAATTGTCTCTCATTTAGTTGAGATGATGCCAATCATATACGGGATAAGGATGACTCTTCTAATCATCTGATAGTGTAGATCAGAGATTCAGCCCCCCCCCCCCCCCCCCCAATCAATCCTTGGTTTGATTCTCATCACACATGGCTGTTGACAGCTGTAGAGTTCAATACACAGCACCAGTGTTCTCTTATTGGGCTGCCTGGTCCATGGAGCTGAATGTGTGTCTGTTTGGAGTCCTTGACATGAAAGTGTTTGACAATCACAGCAGCACACAAACTCTGTTTGCAGAATATCACAAGTTGAAGGCTTAGTGAATGAGATGTTAATCATTGGCAGCATATGGTTTGTTGAGGAAACTAAACTGCTGTGTGTGTGTGTGTGTGTGTCTGTCTGTCTGTAATGGCTCTGGCTTGGATTGTTTTATTCATTGTGAGTACACTCTTGACATTTTGCTCTTTGATAAACTGCCATTCATGTGTTCCAGGCTGATACAGCATGCGCTGATAACTGTGTTTCTGTCATGACGCTGTGGTATGTCTACTGTCAGAGGAATGATGTCAGGAAGAAAGGAGGTTCTCCTGTGATATCCTCTTATCTCTTTTATCTCATGATGTTCCAAATGACAAATAAAACATTGCTCCCTGTGGGACATCAGGCTGACTGACAAGGCCTGTGTGTTTTTCCCCCCCCATGGCTCATTCTGGTAATGGCAGCACTACTGTAGTTGAAATATAAATCACATGCTAATAAACATATTATACGCCCACTGAGGTCTGTATATTTTCAGATGATGACCTCATTTAAAAGCCTGTGGATCATACCACAGGCCACCTCATTTCGATGACAACCTCCCATGTAGGCTTAGCAACGGTATTAATCAGTCATGATTGACTCTTTCCTCCTACATAGTGCTTACTCAGTATAATGGTTGAATGCAGATTTCTAGCAAAATTGCATGACGGGGCGACCTCTAGCTCACCCAGTAAGAGCGTGCGCCCCATGTAGGCTGAGTCCTTTGCAGTGGCCCGGGTTCTAGTCCGACCTGCGGACCTTTGCTGCGTGTCATCCCCCAGACTTCTCCCATATTTCCTGTCTATCCACTGTCACTATCAAAGAAAGGGAAAAGCCCCCCAATAAATAAAATAAATAACTGCATGACATATAAACCAGTTGTCCGCCTGCATATATAGCGTGGAAGATTCACACACCACCTCTCCTCTGTTAACAAGTTTGACCTGTCCGGGTCATCGGTAGTTATATTGCTATTCCATGTAGCTCGGCCCCTCGAGGTGCTTAGAATGGGTGTGAAAGCAGATAGGGGAGGGATAAGAGGAGGGGTGCATGAACCCTAACCACAAAGAGCTATTGTTATCCTGTAATTATTGTAAAACAAACACTACACACAGCAGGGGAAACTATGTAGCTACAGTACGATATAGATTAAACATGTTACACCTCATGAACTCCCATAATGATACAGTAGGAGATTCCAGAGCATCATAAAGTAGGATAAACTCCCCATTTGGTACCACAGCGAGGCTACAGCAGTGCCTCCCTAAAATACTTGTTATCAAATGTGCATGAGATATGAATGAAAATGTGTGTTGGTGTCCATTCCTATTGATTTGTATGAGTGCAGTGCACTGTGATGTTGTATTTGGGAACATTTCTGCCCTTTGTGTCGCGTGGCTGCCACTTCTGACAGCTGCTGACTGTGAACGACTTTGAGGATGTCATAACAGCAAAGCGCTTCTTACTGGCATCTTCTGCCAGCATGCTGGTGTCTCCGCTGCTGTCAACCCGGTGCCCTGCCATTTTGACCTCTAGGAATATCCTCATGTGTGGGTTTCATACAGTTAGGTAGAAGTCATTCTTGTTCATGTTTCACATATTATCCCGGCTGCTGCCATCCTGTTTGTTGGTTGTATTTAAAAAATCTTTGGATGCTTTATCATAATAAAACTGCTGCCTCTTTGTGTTTGAGAGGGAAATTAAGTAAGATGATAATTCAAATTTTCTTCCCGAGCAGTAATAGTTTTCTTACTCAAGTGCTAAATCCATGTTGAAAAGAGAAAACAGTGTGGTCTGCATAGGAGCTTATGTTTCAAGGCTAAGCAAATGAGGCATGATACGGTTCTATGTGAAATAATACTCTCATGCCAGCTACTTGTTGGTAATTGGTCTGATTTGCATGCAAATGGACTGCGCTTATTAAATGATGTTTGTGGATTTGGTGCAATTACATGAGGAGATGTGCACAGGTTTTTTGTGTGTTTTGTCTCTTGGTTTCCCTGCATAGGGAGCAAGAAATGAGGATGTTGACTATATACATATTTCATACACCGTTTACTGTTAGTCACGGCGGTGATCACATTTGTCTTCAGTAATAAGTTGCATCACTGCGAATGAAATGCAGAGTTTGAAATGTGTATCCTCTGGAAATGTCTCATAATCGGTCATGACTCACTTTTACCTACTCCGGTGGAGCTCGTGACCTACACTACCTGTGCTAATTGCTCATCAATTATGAGGAGGACACAGCAGCGTTTGGCCAGGGAAAAGCTCTGACCTATTTCGTCATGCTCGGATAAGCTCGCTCACCCTCGGCGGAGGGAGTGTGTGGTCCCCCTGACCTCTTCCAAGTGACTGATGGCCAGCACGGTTGTGTTTATGTCAGACCTTTCAGTCCCATTAGCATTCTGCCAACATCCATATCTCATCCTCTCTGGGTTCAATGAGCCCACACGGCAAACATACCAATATTTATTCTACTGTATGTTGTTTCTTTTAATCTCTATCTAAGCCCTTTGCTGTTCTCTTATACACTCGAGGATGAACATGTTTCATAAAATCCCTGTCACCTTTGGGGTGCTGCCTGTCACCATCATTCGATAGTCCTATTTTAGTCTGTAACTTGTGCACAGATGCTACTGTCTGTTCGTAACAGCCAGAGGTTATGGGTTCCTCCCAGGGCACTCTGACTATATTGGAATATAAGCAAAATTGGTAGGTTGTTGTTTTTGATATTCTAGCTCTGCGCTGATAGGAACAAGCTCCCTTGATGAAGGCTTAGGCTGTACGGGGGTCTCGCCCGCTCCCGTGAACCTGTTTCATTACAGCCGAAAGCAATTTGCAGCCGTGACCTCATTTGATTATGGCGTGTTTGTTTGCGTTGAATCCCCCCGTTTCTCATAGGAAAGCCGCTTACTTACCTTTACAAATAGACTGTACAAACACAGCCGTCCTGCTTTGTCACGGGCACCTTATTGTGATTAGAGAAATGTTTTATATATAACGGTATAAGCACATTCTGTTGGGCTATTCAAGGAGAAAGGAAAAAAAAAACCTTGTCTGTCCAGTTTGGGCGGTTTTTATAATTCTTTCTTGGATTGAGAATTCACATCACCAGTTACTACCCCTCGCTCACTTTTCAAGAGATACCACTTTACTTTTTTTTTTTTTTTGAATAAATGTTAGAAAGAATAATTAATACTCACGTTTTACTCAAATGCTGAAAAGCCAATCCCCTGGAAATGGAAGGTTTTTACCTGACAGCAGCGCTTTAAAACAATTACCCGCTGCGGCTTAAACCCTCCAGAAGTCTCCCTCTGGGTATCGAACAAGTGAGCAGATAATAAAAATGACACAATTATCCCTCTGTCACACTTTTAATAAGATGTTTGATTTGCTCCATTTGCTCTGTGAGTGACGTCGCAGTGGCAAATCCCCTCTCGTTAATCCACAATCCTTCTGTTCATCTGCTTTGACATGAATTTACAGATTTGTTTGGGCTTTTCGTTCGGCAGCATGAGTTTCTAAATTCACTCTAATGGGGATTTAGGTTTATTTGATTTAGTGATATTACATCAGTGTCAAGGGCAGGAAGCCGAAAGGCCAGGCATTCAGACAAAAACTGGGTTTCATAAATAGAAGCTCTTGATGGGCTCTAGAGACTGTCTCTTTATTTATCCAGGGAAGTTTTGCTATATTTTTCTTTATGGCCCTGTTTGAGACACATACACTAATCATCATCTGCTGTTAGTCACTGAAGCAGTTTTACGTAAGCAATATGGGAAATGAAGTCCCTTGCCCTAGGGGAGCTTGACAGTTGTTGTTAGGGAAGCTGCGAGTTGCTGCTTCACTCTCTCCGCCCGTATTTTCCCAGCTGGTGCGTGGATCTAAGCCAGCAACATTCCAGTTACAAGTATGTGTCTTTCTATTTCATCAAGTGCTCGGATGAAGGCCTCAAAGAATTCAATTTTTGTTTTAGGCTTTTCCCCAAAATAACCATACTTGCACCTCTACAGCTCTAGTCCCATAGCGTTCATTACTGGGCGTCTCACTGCTAGCGCTCAGATAACACCATGTGTTCCTTATTAGCAGTCATTAGTACAGCTAACACTCAGGAGCAATCCTCTGCCAAGTGACGACACTTCATGTCAGAACATTACTTGCCAAAGACAATTAATAAGCACCCTGGTAGCACCTATGAAGAGCTTTCTTGAGGTCTTCTGAGCATCAGCCGAATGGGATGCTTTCTTGAGATTAATGGGTTGAAAAAGATCTTATGTGGTTTGTAAATCCCATCTTCCCCCATCTTTTCCTTGTGGTCAGCTCTGTGCGCTCGCTCTGCCTGATTGGCAGTTGGGGTAACACAGTGCAAACTGATAGTGACACTTGAAGCCACAGCAGTCGTTGCTATAGTAAGATGTCTTGCTTCTGTGGTGAGGCAGCAGATTTGTTGCAGGAATCTTGCTTCGTGTTTTCTCTTTTCCCCCGACAGTGAGAGCACTGTGCATCATATGCCGGCACTGACAAACAACTCCAGCTTTAATTAACAAGGCAACCCCCCGAGGCTCCCCTGCTCATTGGCTGACGCATCCCACGGAGAGAGCTTTCTTAATGCCAGTGGGACGTCCCCGGCCCCGGCTTTCTCTAACTGCCACACACTGTAGGCGACAGCACAGCTGACAAATGCATGGTTACATTCACAAGCCTTCTCGCTCTCACACACACACAAACACAGGATTAGACCTCCACTGTGCATCTGTCCAAGCCATCAACCAGTGACCTAAATATATCCACCCAAGGAAGGTTCTAGTGTGTTGTGGTGGTGTGTTCATGTGGATCTGAAAGCATGGCGATCACTTTGTCAGCCTCCTCTGTTACTACAAAACTACACTTGTATTCAGCTGTGGAGGATTTATGTGACACAAAATAAAAGACAAGTGGAGAGAATGCTTCAGTTCACAGATTCCCAAGTCAAACAAAGGAGTTGGAGGCTAGCTCAGACAACAGATGTAACACATGTATATGTAGGATCTTTACAATTATTATCATTACTGATTAATCCCAGTTGATGTCTTTAAATGGCTTGTTTTGTCAGACCAACAGTCCAAAACCCAAAGGGATTCAGTTTACTGTTGAAGATGATAGAAGATGAACAAAAACAAACAAATGCTCATATTTGGGATTCTGGAACCAAATAATCTTTGCCTAAAAAATTACAAACTGTTAATTGATTTGCTTAGCTGATTCATTTTGAACTGACTAATTGATTAAACAAGTAATAATTTCAGCTCTTAAGGATGTTAATGTATCAGTGGTGTATATCCTAAGATGTAAAGGCACTAGGGGTTGTTTGACATTTTCAGTTACGATACAGTTACGATAACCTGACGAGCCAGAGGGTTTGTTACACAGAGCCATCTGAGGAGCCAGCAATAAAACTCAAGCACTTTCAAAAAAATACCTGGCAAGCACATGGGTGAACCATCTGTCTCACTTCCGCCACTGTTGTTTGTGCGAACAGTCACGGCCGTCACACACACACACACCTTAACCACACCCGAGCTGCCAGTAGCTCCTGACCGGACGCTGATTGGTACGGTCCGCTGCTGTTCGGACACAAAGGTTTAAAGGTACCCTGTGGTGTTTGACCACTAGTAGGACTATGGAGCAATGTTTTTACGAGTGGGTCCTTGCTTTGTTTGGATCAGACATTAAACTGAATCAAATTGAACATGCACGCAAGCGATGCAATACAAATTCCTGTAACCAGTTCCATGCTATTCTGCTGATTGATTATTGGTGGCGGTAACAAAGCGTAGCAATGCACCCGTAAATGCATCGAAGAAGACCGCAAGCTAGCAGATACTGATGCTAACCATGTAAGATTTTAAATATTCCAAAATGCAGTGCTTGCTTTGCAAATGTTTATGAAGAAGGACGTGTCCAACATGCTTGTAAGAATTCAAGGATACACATTTACATTGCGCATTGTTTACAAGAAAACTACCTCAGTACCTCAGAGATCAGGCCTAAGAGTGACGAGACACTAGACCAAAAGTCTTCTTCCTGCATGAACTGCTCTGAAGTTGGTGAAATTGTGATCTAAATCAGAGATGCTGCGTGATCAAACAATTTGTTAAGAAGAGTACGCATCTGAGCATGCCTCTGATGCTGGCTGTTGGTACTTGATAGTTTTCACAGTGAGTTGGTAACAAGAAATGATTGGAGTACCATACCCAGGTAGAAAAGAGATGTATCTGTATTTCTTTATTTTTTGACTCTTTCAGCCAGCAGCACTGGTGTACTTTTTGGAAGGGAGCAATATAAATGCATGCTGGCCCTCGAGGGTCCTTTTGTGAAGCCCTGTCAGTTGTCTATTTTGAGGTATCACGCCACAGTCTGAATGTACCAGCACTATAAAAACCTCAGAATAAGAGCCTCTTTGTTTTCAGGTACCATGGCGCGTGAACAACACGTGTACAACATAGCTGACACATATTAAGTGGCACATAAAACACATTGTTAGCTTGTTGTGGACATATATATATATATATATATATATATATATATATATATATATATATATATATCCGTTTCCTGCTCGTCATCCCGAGCCGTCTTCCATCTTCCTGTCTCAGTGTTTTCATTGCGGTGAATGACAGGATGTAATTACGCTGTGATTAAGATGCTGTCTTGGAGCCTGCGATGGATTAGAAGGTTTCCCGGTAATTATCCACTGCTGATTTGTCCCCCCCCCAGCCCCCCTTTTTTGCTTTTTCATAACCCCTCTCTGGTTCCTCAACTGCTTGATTAATGCATGTTACTAAACAATGTTAACAAAAGATATTTCATTTGAGCAATTTGAGAAAAAGAAATGATTTGGAGATAACTTCACAGTAATCATATTTGTCATTCAGCTGAGGTATTTTCCAGCCCTGTGATTTTGGTTAATCTGTAATAGTGCACTTGGCCACAGAAGCTCTGTATAAATGACTAACAGACGAGGGCTGTGAAGGATTTACAATACAAATAATGAAACCTAAATAGAGAGGGCACTCTTTAAGTGGCTCATTAAGTAATGGCTGTTTTTCCTTTTCAGCCGTGTCCTTCACTGACAGACAGCAAAAGAGAGAGCTCTGAAAGCCTGGCTTGCTTCAAGCCTCACATCACTTTAATCCCTTTTCAACATTTTGTTTGCATGAGAGTGTAGGTCATTTTTTCCAGCTATGCAGACTCATTCAGCGCTAAGATCTGTTGATTGGTCTTCCTGAGTCGTGTGCGTTTGGGGGGGGGGGGGGGGGGGGGGAGCAATAAGTCTTTTAACAATGCTGACCTGCAAACCAAGGTGAATACTTTACAATAAAGTGCTTTGCTCGGCCATGCTACTGATATTATGTCACGAGAAAAAAATCTTTTGTAGATGCTTGCACTTTTTGTGTGCCACTAGCAATCACTAAAGGTTTAAGCCAGCACAAAATGTGACAATAAAAAACATTAAATTCCCAACTCTTTACAACCTCCCTGCACCCAAGTGTCCCCATAAAATCAAGGTTATCAGTGCTATTAGCAGGCTTCCTTTTTTTGGGGATTTAATTAGCTGTGTGAACATTTATTTTGAGTTAGCCAAACTACAAAATGAGCTGTTGGCTGATACCTAGTAAACATCACAAGCCAGTGTCTCTACGCTCAGCCAAAAGACGTGAAATGCCGTTATGTATCATTTTGATATTTAAAAAGTTAGCAAAGGTTGCATGTTCTGCTGTTCTCAAAGACCGAGTAAGGAGTCTGTCGGTCAATAAACAATCATCGCAGATGCCTGTGTACATTATTTTCCAGCCTCGTACATTGTAGCTCAACAGCAGTGGCGCTCTGACCAACCGCCAATGCTAACACATAGTCAGTGGTGGAAGAAGTATTTAGTAAAAGTACTAATACCACACTGTAAAAGTCCCTCATTGAAAATGTTACTTAAATAAAAGTATGTAAGTATCATCAGGGTTATGTAAAATGTACTTAAAATATTAAAAGTAAAAGTACTCAATTTAGAAAAATCCTACTGATCATTTCATTGTTCATCATTGTAGGCCTGTATATTGTCAGGTAGTTTAATTTATAATCAAACATCATGTTATATAAACTACATGTGTTTTGTGTGCAAAAATCTTAATGTGTAAAGTAACTAGTAACTAAAGCTGTAACAGATGAATGTAGTGGAGTAAAAAGTACAATATTTCTCTCTGAAATGTAGCGGAGTAGAAGTAGAAAGTGGCATGAAAAGAAAAGACTCAAGTAAAGTACAAGTACCTCACATTTGTACTTGATGTACAGTACTCCAAAGCATTGTTTGTGCTTGAATGAAGCAATGACTCCCTAGGAAAACACTAATGGGCCCATTTGACCCCCTTCAACAATCCTGGCTCAAACACTGACATACAGTATGTGCTGTTTTACATTCAAGGTCTTTGTATATTGTTATGCCAGGTAGAATAAAATGCATACCTTTCAGAACTGGATAACATCTGAAAATAGCTAATTAGGAGACCACTTTTAAAACATCTACCGCTAAGAGTAGGATGCAATATTATTTAAGATTCTGCAACATGGTAATCCTGCACAAATGTCCAGTCCCCAAAACACTGCAGATTATAAATCAGCCTGCAGTCCATGTTTTTTAAAGGCATGACTCAAGCAGTTGTGAAATTGAGCGGAGTCTTGCTGCGTGTTTTCCTAATAGATCGCTTTTGGTGTGAAAGCAATTAGCGTGAACAGTTGTTGACATGCTCTTCTGCTACCGACACTCGCTACCAACACCAGCTCTGAGGGGAATAGTCTTTATAGGCCAAGTGATGCTGACAATAATTGCTCAGCACTCAGCTCCCCGTCTGAAATAAGATACAGTGATATGTTAGTCTGTAATTTATTACAACTCATTGTTTGTTGGTATGTTGATTGTATTCACAGCATTTAGCCTTTTCTGTTTATGTGTGGGTGTAGGCAAAGCCAAAAAAAAAAATAATTTTTGTGATAGCTTTGGCAGCCATGTAACAAGCCATGGCCAAGATAATAGAGCTTAGATAAGAGGGCGGTTATGCAATGTGGAAATTCTCTTTCACATCGCTACTTCTGTTCCATTCACTGTCTTGGTGACATTTGCCTGACAACTCTGCGCTGAGCTGCCATACTCAGTTTTCTTGTCGAAATGAAGCACCTTGTCTGCCAGCCACACTTGGCTCCTGGTATCTGAGTGGCTTTGTTTGGCAGGTGGGGTATAGGATTACTCTTTGCTGACATATTGGACGTAAAAGGACATTAGTTTTCCACTGTATCAGGCTGATTATTGCCCTTTTACTGAAATGTGGACATCAGCTGGTCATTGTTATGCACTTCTGATAGGATGGCTGTGGTGCAGTTTGTCTGATCCATTGTAAAATCAGTGCTTCACAGGGAATTCATTGTTATGGGACATTTTATCTAGAATCTACATACTTATACAAAGTGTATTCTTGTTTTGACAAACAAGGGCTCCTCTTACTTTGCGTATTATATCAACATATGCTATTGTTTTATTAATACTATCATTTTTTATAGTAGAAATAGAAGTGGAGACAGTTGATGCCTTGGGTTTCTGTTGAGTGTGCCTTGTGGTCCACATGCTGTTTGAGGCTTTTTGACCGTGCCAGTATTAAATTAAAAAACCATAAACCCTCCTGGAGCCGTGTTCACTCTGCATAAAAACACCAGTATCAATGGAATTCATGTCCCCATATTGGATTGGATATTATCAACATGCCGGACCTGTTACCAAGTCAGACAATCCTCGGAGCGTCTATGAAAGTCAACGTTGTGGCTGTGTGCTCAGCAGAGTGGAGATGGAGAATCATGCGTTTGAAATATAATGCGATATTTAATAAGGCATATGTAACATAGTCACTGCAGTAAAGCCTGCGAGGGCAAGACTAGCGCTGTGTCAGCCACACTGACCGACTGACTGATCTGCCAAAGAACAGCATCGTCAGGGCATGTCTCCTCTCTCCATCCCTGTCCATCTCTTCACTCTGACTGCTTCCCTTTTCCCTTATATACTGTACAGAGAGCACGTACACCCACCGGCGACTTCTCCTCTTCTTTTCCTCGCAGTCTGCAGGTTGTTTTACCCATAGAGCAAAGGCAGTAAAATGCATGTGCTCCCCTTATACAAACGGGCCACACAGCTCATTTCAGAGAGGCCACTTGGTCAGCGCGTCTGAGGTGAGGACAGGCACCTTAGAATCAGCAGGGCTTACCCAAGGCTTGGGATGAGATCATAATTACACACACACACACTCACACACACACACACACACACACACACACACACACACACACACACACACACACACACACACACACACACACACACACACACACACACATGGTGTCTGAGCACACGGCCAGTTGTTGAGTCAATAAAGAAAAAAAATGGAGCGTGTGAGCGAAAGAACATAAACAACTCTGGCACGCTACTATTTGCATTCCACATCTCTGAGCTTCATAGCACAGCAGCTGCTTTGGTCGTGTGCAGTTGAAATACCACGCTATTCATAGCAACACTATAAGTCATTAAAAGGTGGATACAAGCCAATCATTGTCATGATATTGTGTTGCTGATTATGACTACCAATAGGATACCCTCTAACTGAATTAATTGATGAGAGCTTTAATGCACGTATGGATAGGGTTGTGTTAATAACAGTAGTAGTAGTGGACATAAAGGAATATTTGTGACTTTTGGAATTCCAGAAGACAGAAAATTGGTAATCAGCAGTTCAAACCACACAGTTTTTTTATTTTTTACCACATAAGCTTGACCATCTATTTTGTTTCACTTGGATGAGCACTGTAGCGTGTACTGCAAATGTAAGAATGTAAACAATGGCAAGGCAAACAGATTTGTATTGATGGTGGCACTTGAATAAGTGCTTTTCTGTGTGGGTGTCAGCATTAAATGAAAGCCCATTTCTGTGGCATATTAAACCTATTTTGTGGTTTTGTGAATAAGGAGAGACCACGCTTAACTTAATTTCCATTGTATCATTTATCATTGTTTAACTGGAAGGATCTGGCTCAGGGATACAGCAGCAGATGAACACCCGGACTAAGCTTGGACCCAAGCCCGAGGGTCAGAGGGAGGGCATTCTGTATTTGACCCTAATGTCTAACCATTATTAAAGGTCTATGTTCAATTTTCGGTGATTGGCACATGCATCAGTTTACCAAAGATCTGAAAGGATTGGCATAAAAATTGTCTTTGGTCTCTGGCGGAGTTTTGTGACCATTGTGTGTGTTACTCATCATCATCAGGCCATAGCATATCATCTGCAAACAAAATGTCAGACTTCATTGTTAGTGAAAACCGCGAAAATACCACACAAAAACTTTAACTGGCAGGCTAACTATGCTCATTTCTTGAGTACATTTACATGCACACCAATATTCCACCATTATTCTGAATATGACAATTAGAAACGATTATTTTCATAGTCGATTAATCTGTCGATTATTTTCTCGATTAATCGATGAGTTGTTTGATCTATAAAAATGTCAAAACATGGTGAAAAATGTGGATCAGTGTTTCCCGAAGTCCAAGATGACGTCCTCAAATGTCTTGTTTTGTCCAAAACTCAAAGATATTCAGATTACTGTCACAGAGGAGAGAAACGACTAGAAGATATTCAGATTACTGTCAGAGGAGAGAAGAGACTAGAAGATATTCAGATTACTGTCAGAGGAGAGAAGAGACTAGAAGATATTCAGATTACTGTCAGAGGAGAGAAGAGACTAGAAGATATTCAGATTACTGTCACAGAGGAGAGAAGAGACTAGAAGATATTCAGATTACTGTCAGAGGAGAGAAGAGACTAGAAGATATTCAGATTACTGTCCCAGAGGAGAGAAGAGACTAGAAGATATTCAGATTACTGTCAGAGGAGAGATGAAACTAGAAGATATTCAGATTACTGTCCCAGAGGAGAGAAGATACTAGAAGATATTCAGATTACTGTCCCAGAGGAGAGAAGAGACTAGAAGATATTCAGATTACTGTCAGAGGAGAGAAGAGACTAGAAGATATTCAGATTACTGTCCCAGAGGAGAGAAGAGACTAGAAGATATTCAGATTACTGTCACAGAGGAGAGAAGAGACTAGAAGATATTCAGATTACTGTCCCAGAGGAGAGAAGAGACTAGAAGATATTCAGATTACTGTCACAGAGGAGAGAAGAGACTAGAAGATATTCAGATTACTGTCAGAGGAGAGATGAAACTAGAAGATATTCAGATTACTGTCCCAGAGGAGAGAAGATACTAGAAGATATTCAGATTACTGTCCCAGAGGAGAGAAGAGACTAGAAGATATTCAGATTACTGTCAGAGAGAAGAGACTAGAAGATATTCAGATTACTGTCCCAGAGGAGAGAAGAGACTAGAAGATATTCAGATTACTGTCACAGAGGAGAGAAGAGACTAGAAGATATTCAGATTACTGTCCCAGAGGAGAGAAGATACTAGAAGATATTCAGATTACTGTCCCAGAGGAGAGAAGAGACTAGAAGATATTCAGATTACTGTCCCAGAGGAGAGAAGAGACTAGAAGATATTCAGATTACTGTCCCAGAGGAGAGAAGATACTAGAAGATATTCAGATTACTGTCCCAGAGGAGAGATGAAACTAGAAGATATTCAGATTACTGTCCCAGAGGAGAGAAGATACTAGAAGATATTCAGATTACTGTCCCAGAGGAGAGAAGAGACTAGAAGATATTCAGATTACTGTCAGAGAGAAGAGACTAGAAGATATTCAGATTACTGTCCCAGAGGAGAGAAGATACTAGAAGATATTCAGATTACTGTCACAGAGGAGAGAAGAGACTATAAGATATTCAGATTACTGTCACAGAGGAGAGAAGAGACTAGAAGATATTCAGATTACTGTCCCAGAGGAGAGAAGAGACTAGAAGATATTCAGATTACTGTCTCAGAGGAGAGAAGATACTAGAAGATATTCAGATTACTGTCCCAGAGGAGAGAAGAGACTAGAAGATATTCAGATTACTGTCAGAGGAGAGATGAAACTAGAAGATATTCAGATTACTGTCCCAGAGGAGAGAAGATACTAGAAGATATTCAGATTACTGTCCCAGAGGAGAGAAGAGACTAGAAGCTATTCAGATTACTGTCACAGAGGAGAGAAGAGACTAGAAGATATTCAGATTACTGTCCCAGAGGAGAGAAGAGACTAGAAGATATTCAGATTACTGTCTCAGAGGAGAGAAGAGACTAGAAGATATTCAGATTACTGTCCCAGAGGAGAGAAGAGACTAGAAGATATTCAGATTACTGTCAGAGGAGAGAAGAGACTAGAAAATATTCAGATTACTGTCCCAGAGGAGAGAAGAGACTAGAATATATTCAGATTACTGTCCCAGAGGAGAGAAGAGACTAGAAGATATTCAGATTACTGTCAGAGGAGAGAAGAGACTAGAAGATATTCAGATTACTGTCCCAGAGGAGAGTAGAGACTAGAAGATATTCAGATTACTGTCCCAGAGGAGAGAAGAGACCAGAAGATATTCAGATACTGTCACAGAGGAGAGAAGACACTAGAAGATATTCACATTTAACAAGCTGACATCAGAGAATCCTTATTTTTTTAAATAAAAAAATTACTCAAACGATTAATCGATTATCAAAATAGTTGCCGATTAATTTAATAGTTGACAACTAATCGATTCATCGATTCATCGTTGCACCTCAGTACAGTATTGACAATATTCAGAATTTGATACAGGTCATGCAAACAGCAGTTGCATATTCCGAATAAGGCCTTTTTACGAATATAGCATTTTTCCAATTAAGACGTGGGATATTCCGGTATTATTCTGGTTTTAGAAGCATTCTTTAGACATGTATACAGGGCATTCGGAATATGCGTCTCAATCAGAGTTTTTACCCCAGTTTACGGCCTCTTGTCTGTTTACTGCTTATGGTCAGCTCTGTGCGTTGCTATGGTTGCTGTAAACAAACCAACCAGCCAACAGAGAGATGTATTAAAAGATGCATGAATTGTTTTGCAATAATTAAATCAAATATTATACAGAAAATACAAAGCAAGATATTTTAGCTTACCATTATGGGTCTTTTGGCCTTAGAGCTGATATCTAAGTAAGTATGATACAGACAAGACTGAACCAGACATCACTCTCATGATTGTCATTTGTCAGAGGTCACAGCAGGTAGGCAGGACAAGCCGCGTTGCCTATCTGTAGCTATGCGGGAGGTGAGCATCCACCCCCACCACCGCCCCCAACACGGAGTCAAATGATATCCCAACACTTCTCAGACACTTTGTTATCAGCCGTTAATGAGGCACTTTGTGGGAATGAATACCTTCCCTCTCTTCCAGTCAGCGTTCCCCCAAGGCTCGCTATCAGTTCTCCAAATGTGCCACTGGTGTGAAGAGAGCACTGAGCGCAGAGAGAGAGAGAGAGAGAGAGAGAGAGAGAGAGAGAGAGAGAGAGAGAGAGAGAGAGAGAGAGAGAGAGAGAGAACAGGGGGTAGTATTCTAGCTTCCTGTTTAATTGCTTCCTGGCAGCAGAGGTAAGCTTGTTCTCAGTACATAAATCCTCCTATTTTCATTTATCTGCTCCAGGTGTTGATGAAACAATTCCCCCACTGGATAATCATATTTCCCCTTCCCGCCTGCCAAGACGCTGAGAGGGAGATGGAGGTAACCCACCTCCCTCCCTCCCCCCTCATACCCATCACACACACACACACACACACACACACACACAAACACACACACACACACACACACACACACACACACACACACACACACACACACACACACACACCCACACACACAAAACACACACACACACAGTGTCTGAGCACACGGCCAGTTGTTGAGTCATTAAAGAAAACAGGCAGCGTGTGAGCGAAAGAACATAAACAGAACTCTGGCACGCTACTATTGTGTGTGTGTGTGTGTGTGTGTGTGTGTGTGTGTGTTTGAATTGCTCTCCTTGGCGTTTCAATTTGCACATTAAAACAAGAGGTGGGAACCAGTTCCACACACTGACAGGCTACACCAAAGGGCTGGTGGGTGTAGATGTGTGGTAAGGGTGGTGCTGCCCAGAACAGAGCAACCGGTCTGTTTGTCAGCAATACATTTAATCAGCCTGTCGATCACTCACTCAGTCAGACACCATTCAGCCAGTCTGCCAGCTAGTTTGTAAATCAGTCAGTTAATGAGTCTTCCAGTCAGTCATCGAGCAACATCATCATACTCTCTCTGTCAAAGGAAAAGTATTATACATTCAAAAGCTCTTCAAATGATACTGTTCTCATAATAGGAGCTTTTTATTCAACAAACGAGACAAATGCAAAAACAGAAATATGAATGAGCATAAAGTCTGTTAATTGTTACTGTTCTAATTGTTTGCTGTATTTTATAGTTTTTATATTTACTACCTTTTTTTAAACTTGCAAAAAAAGATGTAAAGTTTAATAGTAGGCAATGTTTCGGTACTAGACCATCTTCAGGCAAAAGGAGATGAAGATGGTCTATGACAGAAACGTGGCCTACTACTTTATATATCTTTTGCAATTTGTGACCTGCTTGTCCCCCTCCGACGCACCTGCCTCATGTTGTAGATGTGCAAAGTATTTTTCTGTACTGATATTTACTACTTTTAAAATTTCCCAATTGCTCTCAGTGAAAACGTCAATCTTTGTTTAGCATACATAGCATTAGCTGTGCACCTGCATACATAGTGAAGGCTTACGTAAGTTTGGTTGAATGCTAACAAAATAAGAATGCAGTGCAGTAGTAAATACCTGCAGCACAGAATATCCCAGTATCATGTCTTAGCATTTTGTTTTCAATATTTTTTATTGAAAGCATTTGTGCGTATGTCTTGACATTTATATGCAATACAAATACTTTACAGATTAAAGAAGAAGAAGCGAGAATTTGGAACATGAAACTCTTAGCCCTGCCTCTCCCTATTATTTTCTCCTTTTTCTCTCGACTGATGTGGCATAAAGCCGTGTTTTATGACTGGCAGAACAAGTCTTTATGTCTGTTAGCTGCCAGTCATTATGGTAGCCTGTGGCATTGCCTTTATCAGTTCTGAAGCCTATAAACGTAACTGAGGGTCACATGCCTCTGGAGGCCTCTCGGAGCCTCTATAGCTGCAGGCAGGAATGTTAAAACCAAGGGCAGACTCGGCTGTGTCTGTGCCGTCGTAGAATAGAGAT